>SSNS01002342.1:0-10760 GCA_006937985.1 Aphyosemion australe | reverse complement strand
ACACATTGCTTCAAAAATGGCTTAGAAGTGGACAGGAGCTATAGTACACTAATTAAATCTCTAATAATTGATGTCACAGTGATAAAACTAAACAAAAGGTGCTGACAGCGGCACTCCATCGAGTCAGAGGGTTTAATTATTCAGCTGTTCCTCATAAGATTTCTGTTTCTTTTGTCCCCACTAGTCTGGCGTCTGCTAAATGTATCCAAGACAAACGGCTCTGCTTCACTGGACTCCTCTTCTTGACTGCATAACAATGTTAATCTGTACAAACCTTTATCCTTTTCTACATTGCACTGCAAGCTGACCAAATGTTTCTTGACCTTTCCATCATTGTGATACAGTATACGGTTTTTAAGCACTTTCTCAAAAAATTAACTGCCTACCTCTAAAGTACGACTAGGATTAGTGGGTGTAAAAATGCTCCTCTCAGACAAGCACCTCTCAGGGTCACATCAAATTGCCACTCCTAGAATCAGGCTGGGAAATGAAAGGATTTGTGGAGATCTTCTTTGGGGCATGACAGTGAGAGAAGAGCTTAAGTTGGATTGGGGTGAAGAGGCATGAATTATAACAGTGGCTCCTCATCCCTTGTGCACGCTTTGCCCATCTTTTATTTCAATTATCAGGAATTAGTCTGAACAACAATATGTCTGTAAATTTGAGATACACAACTTTATAGCAGGTGTTAGGAAAAAAAAATCAGGTTCTACTTTTTGTACTTGTTTTTCCATCAGGTATGTAATGTTTTCTTGCAGATTTGAAAACCAAGTCAACCCACATCTTTTAGGTCAGTCTCATAGCCAGACAATAGCAGCGTTGTTCCACACAAACTTGTGTTTATCTCTGACAAAAAGACAATTTTATAACCCCCTGCCCAAGATAAAGTAGGCTCCATTTTTGACAGCAAAGAACCAATCTAAATCTCTGGCCAGACAGGGCATAGACAAAGAAAATCACTGGATGTCCAAGAAAATCTGTTACCAAGACGTTAGCAAAATATATTTTAGGCCCTGAGGGTTATTGGGACAGGTCCTATTGAGCTGATTTTGCTTCCCACAGATCCCGTTATTTTGAGAGTTGCAGGCTAAGTAAACCCCACAAATTCTTTACTGGAGGGTGGGAGCTACTTTGGCAAGGAAATGGCACTGTGACTATTCTGCAAAACATTTTAGATTGGTGGTAAATACTAATGTGGATTACAAATAAATAGAATGTAGATCGTCCTTGCTGAAAACTTCAATACTATTGATGCTTCAATGGCAAAGCTGTAAAACAAGCTAGTTTTAAACATTTATGACTCAACACCATTCTAACAAAGTAGGCCTATAGCTATAAATACTTTGTGAACATTAAAAAAAATGAAGTGATTTTCTCACATTTGTCTAAAAACCTTAGCCAATAACATGGCCTGGTCCAAAACCAACGACTGGACTATCCGGTTGTCTGTCTCACTGGACGACTGCACTTCCGCACTTCCCTGGGTCCTCCATTCATTACGCGCTTGCGCATTTTGCAACAGAACACCACTGGTGTGAGAGGTTCTCCGCTTAAAATATCAGAGAAGGCAAGGCAGCTTTATTTGTATAGCACATTTTATACACGGAGGCAATTCAAGGAGAAACAGCCAGCTGCTACCACTTTAACTTTAGGACAAACTACCAGAGTCCCAAAAAGTTCATGGACAACAAAAGACTTTTGGACATAGAAAAATGCGACCATGGCCTACAGGGATGATAGCCGACAGGAAGGGTGAGAATTTCGCGAATATATTTGTGTTTAAAAGCTAGCTTGTTTTGCAGATTTGCCATTGCAGCTTTAATCGAGTAAGTATACGTGGTCAAACCATCATGTAGGATTGAGATGTGTGGTATACCAAAAGCTACAATATTGCTTTATACTGACCGTAGAAACTCAGCTGCTAATTTAATGTCCTCCATGAGCAAATGCCAGTTTTAACTATGTTTTTATATTTCCTGTAAACTCTTCTTCTAAAGCCATCCTTGCATCTGTACTTTCTCTATAGCAGCACCTACTGTGGAGAAGAGGAACTGCACGATTCATAGCCCTTTAGTGTAAACAGAAACTTCACCATGTTGCCTACACAACTCATTCTTTCTTAAACTGTTGAAGTGGACAGGGCAGCACACACAATGAGAGAACAAGCAGAACCACAGCTCACTCAGTATTTTACAGAACTGGTGGTAAGATGGTAGAAATAAATGAGAACCTGTGTGCCTCTGTCTGTGCACACTAAAAGCACTTCAGTTCTTCAGCTGAAAGTTTGCAATCTGCTTTTCAGTGCATGGACCTGACAAGGCAAGCATACTGGCTAGACCAAAGTACTTTTTTGTCAGCAGCAACATGTTAAGTCTCAAACCTAATAAAACCTTTGAGACTATCTTTTTTAACATTTGTTCACATAATTCTGTTTAATGTAGAACACTGATTAAAAAACAATAGTGTGTTGCATCTTTAATCTAAAAATGTTTAAAGTATATTAGAGATCTTAAACTGCTCTAAATTAAAGCCATACTATGCCACTTTTTCATTATTTTAAACCATGTTCTTGAGCCAGCATGTGCTTAAAAAAAAACTTTTACAGGGTTAATGAAATGTCACTCAGACCCCCACCGCCCTCTGTGGCCAGAATACCGCACTTGCAACTTCAGAGTTGCCGGTCTGGTCCCTGTTGGTGGGGGTAGCTGTGGAGTGGAGTGAAGCTGCCGTGCCTGGTGCTGTAGTCTGCTTCCAGCATGTTTCCTGCATGTTTTAGATCATGAGCACAGCTGATTTGTTTGATTCAGTGATGAACCGCTCCTGTAGACACTAATGAAGGCTGAGGAGACATTTCAGCAGTTAGATGAAGGTGTTAAAAAGACGAACGCACAGCCAGGAGATAAGTTTCACTTTCGATTTAACCACAGTGAATTAATAATGGACACTAGGGGGTGCTAAAAGCAAGCAAAACTGCAACGGGTGCCTTTAAGATCATTAGCATTTAACACAGTATAATCGGGAAATTTCATGAATGCTTAAACAGTATTAAAAACAATGAATACAGCCCTAGCTTAACGTCACGGCGAGTTTGTTATATATCTTATTTGTAGTGATGCACCAACATCCATAAATCATGTCTACATTTAGGCCTGCATAAAATTCTCTGTCTCATTTTGGAATCTGGACATATCTTAGTCATGAATCATGCTAAGCATGACACGCTATGAATTCATGCATGTTTCTTTCTGACAATGAAAGCAATTATCATAACGCTGCATTTATTCAGACATAACCTCTATGGTAAATGCCTATAAGTACAGATGTGTCTTTATTTAGTAGGAAAATTTCGATAGAGTGAAAGAATGTCTCTCATTTAGGCATTCTACCACAGCGCCTTGGGTGATGCTGTCTATGTCTAGCCTGGGGGCATTACATGAGCTCATGCATTTTTCACACCTGGAAGACAGATGAGGACCACATGGGCTGAACATGAGCAATTCCTCCAGACAGTGCAGTGCAGGGTAGTGTATAGTGCTGCATTCTTCCAATCCAACAAGAATAAAGATATTGTTTTTACTGTAAAAGAGGTAAAAAACAAAACATAAAAGGTAATCTGGAGAGCTCTTGGGTGATGGAAACATTGAGAGAACATAAGATAGTAGGGTGGGGGATTTGGGAGGATGATGGAGATGGAAGGAAATGTATGCCCATGGAAAGAAAAAAAAAGAGAAACCAAACCAGCTCATTACTGACCCAAACACGAGAGAGAAACAGGGGAAATAAAAGTTGGAAGCCTCTTTCAGGACGTTAAGGGAAAAAAAGGATGTAGGAAGGCAGATGAAGAGGAAAATATTCTGGACCTTGGTGTGCTTGTATGGTAGGAGATCATTGTTAAGGCGATTTCATCACAATGTGACAGCAGCATATTTTGGATTGCATTGTCATACATGCAGGTCAGCTGAGTGTGCCCTGTTAGCGAGAGTCTGCAGGGTTCTCTAATGAGCAGCTAACCCTCGGAATAACAAACAAGCTTCTGTTTGAATAGAGAAACAGGGAAGAAGATGAAAGAAGAGCCACCCTTTCACCCAAAGACACAGAAACGCATTCCCACAAATAAATAAATAAATGTTTGGGAACCTTATATCAAATCTATTTTCTCGTACTTTATTCTTACATTCCTTTTTGACTAAATGTCTCCATTTTATTTTTATTTTATTTCACAACCCTTTTATTCACAAATGTTCCCTCTCTCAGCAGATCTGCCTATCTCTTTTTTCTCCCTCTCATCTCCCCCATCTTTGCTAGAACATAACAAGCTCACTGACTCCCACTCCAAGTGTACCAGCGCTGTCCTGTTTTTATGGGGTGACAAATTAGCCCAGCAGAGAACCGTACAGTCACTGCTGTGGAGTAAACAAGACACTCGCCTGAGTGGAAAAAATACACGCTTAGGAGCTGGAAAGGATCCCCTTGCTGTCACTTGCTCTCCGCACTACTCCTTACCACCATGCTCTTGCCTCCCTCTGGCCAGAGAAGTACGCCCGGTGCTTCCACATGGCTCTGGCCCAGCATGAACAGCCATGGTGCAATGAGCCGCAGCTTAACTCCATCTCAGATACTGACAGAGTGATTGCTGCTAAGGAAATGAAGCAGAATGGTAACTAGCGAAGCCAAAATGACAAGTCAACAGGGCCAGGGAGTGGGTGATCACTGGGTAATTAAACTAAAATATTTTCTGCCAGTTTTTTTTATTTGCAGAAACTAACTTGCAATGACAAAATGGCTATGTCTTGAATGAGAAAAATAAGATGCTTCATTACGGGAGTGAAACACAATTGCTGACATGCTATATCAACACCCCACTGGACCCATAATTATATTTAACATGATCAATTTGTACAAAAATAGAAAAATATCCCAATAAAGCAATAAAAAGAATAAAGTTGTTCAGATGATTTGCTGCACTGTTTATGCTAGAACATCAGTAACAATTTATTAGATATTTGTTTTTCCTAAATGAATGATTCTCACTCAATCACACATTTTCCTATAGGCTTACAAACAGGAAAGTGTCAATCAAAATTTTGTTTATACCTTCAACTGAGCCACATAAAAAACTTTAGCTAAAAACTAAAAATCTAAATTCATTGTTACAAATACCACTAATCAAATGCTAAAGAAGCAGACAACCTTGTCCAGAAGCAATATTTGAGTCTAAAGTGTCTTTTGTCAAATGAAATAACTTTCAAGCCTTTGGAGTTTAATGACAGTAAGACCGAAGCCATGTGGTTTGGTGCAAAAAACTTTGGCAGACGCCCCAATCTTGACAGTTCATGCCTTGCAGCCTTAGTGTTAAGATTGACCCACTGCTGAAACTGGACGGCCAGGTGAATTTGGTCGTGAAATGTTGCTTCTTCCAGTTGAGGCGGCTAGCCAAAGTAAAATCGATCCTCTCTAGACGGAACATGCAGACCGTAGTCCATGCCTAAGACTGGACTACTGTAACAGGTTGCTTTACGGGATTTCACAGGCCGCCGTGGGTCACTTGAAACTGGTGCAAAAGGCTTCGGCGCATTTCCTGACTGGAGCGCGTAGATCGAACCACATTACACCAGTTCTGGCATCTCTGCACTGGCTGCCAATCTCGTTCAGTATCAAATTTAAGATCCTTTTATTTGTGTTTAAAGCATTACACACAAAGGTCCCATTCCTACTTGTCGGACATCATTCAGCCTTACTCTCCGAGTCGCTGTCTGAGATCAGCGAATCAATCATTACTTACGGTCCCGAAAGTGCGCTGCGTTATGAGAGGGGAAAGGGCCTTTGAATTCTTGTGGCCCAGGTTGTGGAATGCTCTGTCATTGCAGGTTAGGCAGGCCACGTCGTTTCCCCTTTTTAAATCTCACCTGAAAACCCACTTTTATCACTTAGTCTTCAAACCCGAATGTGAACCCAGTGTTTGCTAGGCTGTGACTTCTATCATATAGTGGTTTTGTGTCTACATCTAACTGTGCGGTTAGACGGTGTCTTATGCTTTTTAATTGTGTTTAGTGTTCTTTGATGCTGTTGTTAATGTGTATGTGCAGTGCATTGTGCGTCCTTGATGATGCATTTTAAAGTACTTTTACAAATAAAGCTGGTGGTATGGTAGGGTAAGACCATGTAGCACAGTCACACTCAAACATTTAAAACTAGTGATATGCAAGATCCCTCTAGGGGTAGGCAGAAGAATTTTTGGTTTTGGTTAAATGCTAATTATCATCTTGTGATGGAACATAAGTGAGCCTAGATAAGTATATTACTATCTAAGCTCCAAATGGCAACTACTATAAAAAGTGCAGTGAAATATTATTTGCAGATGTGAGTGAACCAATGTAATGCTTTTACATGCAACTCTGGTAACTCGTGGCTTTTTTGACCATTAGCCTAGCTGCTGGCAGGGAGAGAGTGCTTAGCTGCCCTGGTCAGTCCATGTTGTTAATGTTGCAGTAAAATTTCAACACAGTGTTGTGTGCAGTAACAGTTTACTGTTGTTGACAACAACTTGATGGTGAAACCCATTCTAAACATCTGCCCACATTAAAATGCAAAAGTGCTGATGTTCATTCATCATTTGTAATTGTGCACCCAACTAAAAACGTTTGCATTGGAGCAGTGTGCACTCGTTTCAAAGAGTTGACTGTCACATAAAACAATTGGCAGCACTTATATTGTTTCAGGTCAACAGGAGCTGCTGAGTGCAGAATAAACTAAGTTAAGCCCTCCATTATTATTGTTATTTAGCTACAGAAATAAAACTCATCTGTTACACAGTGTTGATTATCTGGCATAAAAAAAATGAATAATTTTATTCATATTTTTTATAGCACAAGAGAATAAAAATATGACTGACAGGAGTCTGACTGCAGCAGGTATGATGTGATTTTAGAGCAAGATAATATAAATACACACACACACACACACACTCATATATATATATATATATATATATATATATATATATATATATATATATATATATATATTAGGGATGCAACGGTCCACTTTTCCCACGGTCCGGTCCGTACCTCGGTGTTTGGGTCATGGTTTCGGTCCACTTTGAATTGTAGAAAAGCTTAAGAAAATCTGAAATTTCCAAACTTAATTTTATTCACGCAATAATATAACTTTTTCATATGTATTACTTGTAGTCCAGTGTGTAATAATATGTTCAGAGACCAACAGAAATGTCACTTTTAAAATGCTTTTTCAGTGTGGTGTCAGTGAGAGGCTAGGGCGACCGAAGCGGGACCGGGAGGGACGCGTAATTTGGAATTGACTGGATATTTACTCGCGGGTAGGGGGGAGGTCTGCTGTGAGCAGCTTCAGACGAGACTAGTGCAGGCACACGGAATGAAATTCATCTGCCTGGACAGACAAACGCACCCTGGTGCCGTGTAAAGCATGAAATAAAAGGACCAGCGCGAAAATAATGGCAAAACCGAAGTCCTGCGGTACACGAGGGAAGACTGTCCCGTGCAGGGAGGACCGAACGGTCCGGGATTTTAGCGCGTACCGTTGCATCCCTAATATACATATATATATATATATATATATATATATATATATATATATATTTTTTTTTTTATCCATGCATTCCTATAAAAAACATGCAAAAATATTAAATTGTGCAGATTTCAAAGCTACACAGCAATGATTAGGACCTTGTTTTGTTTCACTCCTATGTGCAGTAATAATAGGAAAAATGAATAATTAAATAAATGGAATATTACAAAATTGTTCTAATTTGTAATATTTGCCTCCTCTGGTATCATCAATGCCAGAACCTAATCTCAAGTTTTTTGAAAGCTGAATGGCAACATTGTTGGCAGCCTTTTTGGAACAATTTTACAGGCCAAAAACACAGAAATAAATATGTTTTTACAAATTAAATAACACTGATGTGACTACATGAAAAACATGATGCAAAATTCTCGCTCTCTGCAATAAAAGCAAAAGTCAAAGCATTAATTAGTGTGTTTTATTTGTCCTCGTTAGAATTTGTATTATACTTCCTCCTCGTGTAATTCAATTTCCTGAACATCTCTTTGAGGTCAAAGGTCATGGCTATAATCTCCTACGCAGTGTCACACCGATAGCCTTTTACTCAGTCCTCCTACTCAGGATAACAAATTACAATGCAGCTTTGAAAACCAAATAATAATGAATAAACAAAAAGGCATTCCATGACCTCCTAATGGAAAAAACAGCCTCCAGGGATGAAGGGAAATATATTGCTGTTAAGTAGGTGCCACAACAATCCCATATTTTAATGGTGGAAACTTAAATATGCAAAAACGCTGCTGCGGGGCAAAGAAGCAATCATCAGGGCTCCAGAATTATAGAGGCCCATTATTTTGTTGTGGAAATTCAAATAAATATGCATACCTATGTACACAAAGCGAACAAGCTCTTATATCAAGTATCTAATCAAACGAAAATTTCCTGCAGGTTCTTCTTTTTGTTGCTTATGGTATAGCTTAAAGAAGGAATAATTAGACCCAGGAGCTATTAGTCATGTGTGACCCAGCCCGGAATAATCAGAGCCTATTCAACAGAGATACAAGCACAGAGGCTAAAGGATGGTCCTCATTAATCATTACAGCATCGGCTACAGCAGCGGCCTTTTGGCTTCTGTCTTTATTAATGGTACCCCACTTAAACTCCCCTCTGTTTCTGGTCAAGATGCAGAGCAGCGAAAGGGCATAGTTCTATAAGCAGAGGGGGGGTGAGGGCAGCAAACCAGTCCATAGAGTCAAGCAGAAATCAATACTTTGTGTCCAAAATTGTTTTTTCTTTTTATCTTACCAAATGCATTCAATTGATTTAATTCTAAAAAGCAAAAACTGTTTAAAACTCAAGTAATCCTCAACACTAAGAATATCACCACTTAAACATTGTTCAAATGTTCAGTGTTCTTCATGCAAAATTGATCATTCACACAGAATTTCATTAATTTGTCATCTTAACCTCTGCACAGACGTCACAAAATACCATTAGTGTTTCTGAAGAAAGTATGGTAATACTGTATCATTGTTATATTATTGCTATTGTATTTTTTAAATGTGCCAGGTGCTGTAAACAAACTGAAGACATCAGAATTTCTTAGTAATCCCAGTTGTCTAAATGAAATGTGACATCACAGTAGTATTTTGTCAAAGTCCGAGGAATTTTTAGGGCTTCACAAGACTATAAAAATGGGATTACAGTAATATTGCCAAACAATGTGATGATGATTTCAATTCCAATGAATACATTTTTCTTCTTGTGTCTTCCTTGGAAAAAGCTGATCAAGCAAGTTATACTTTGAAACAACACGATTCAAATCTCCAACCCCCCCCCCCCCCCCCCCCCCCCCATCTTCTGCCATCCACCCCCACCCCCACCTCCAAGCCATGCCTGTAGAATACAGGAGAATGCTTGTCGCGACGGATACTGCCAAACAGCCATAAAAAAATGACGCTATAATAATTTTTCCACCCGCAGTTGGAAACCATGATTCCTAACGTAACGCTCCTACAAAAAGGCCAGAGAGCCACAGGCTAGTTTGATGGATGGATCAGGAACCGATCAGTAAGAACGCCACATTCAAAATGACTGGATAAGGATTTTCCAGAATTGTAAATTTCAGAGGCAATTACAATTTTTAGAGAGAACATTTCATTCTTGGATTGGCATTGGTATGTGAGACAATGGGCGTTTCTCAATAGGTATACTTGTCTGAACTTGTGTACTCATGTCCTTGTGAAAAGTCATCAATGATGGCCCAAGTACTGTTCCAATCCTAAGTACGTATCATGGCAAGTTTGCTCAGAGTTCCTGGATGTGTTCTTGCTCCGCCCATTGTATCGAGGATGCATTAACGCATCCGTCTACAGACTTGGAACAGGAAAGTATAATGAGATGCGTTGCAAACTATACTCTGATTGGCAGAGGAGAAAGCTCATAACTGTAGTGTTTTATATCAGAAATACAATTAAAGAAATATAAAGTTATCTGTTATTGTAAATAATTGTGTGTAACCTGTAAAATTTGCTGTATTTGTTTTTTTTAGACTCGTCTCGATCCCTCAAAATGCTAATTAGCTTACCTACTATCAAAATAAAAGCAGTGTTGCCTTAAATAGCTATGTTTTGATGAAAATGAAACTTTTTTTCTTCATTTAACAGCAGGAAATGCTGGTATTGTATCCATTTTGATCAGAAGTGGACCAAATATTATACAAATTATATGTATTCATTGTTATTTGTTATTTAAGGGACAAACTAGACATGTATTTTCATTTCAGGTCATTTTTTTAACCATAGCAATGACACCACAGAGTATGGTGTTTCAAATGCCGTCCTCGTCCTCCCGTACTCTGTAGAATGGACTTTCTACTGTACTTGCCAAGAACATACTTGTCAAGTACACAAGCACGTACTAGCATCCTTGGGTGTTGAGGAATGGCCATTATCATTCAATTTTCATTACCTATAGTTTATTTTTTATAAATTTTCAATATGAGTTCCATTTGCTTTGACTCCATATAATGCACATAGTGAAGGCAACAATTAATATTGGTAATAGTTAGTTGTTAGGTATTTTAAATGGAACTTTTACTTCATTTGCAAACCCTGTTTAGTCCCCAATTTGTGAACTGATCTGAAAGAGATCATCTTGTTGATGCTTACGTTCCTCCAGCCCCTCTTCTTGTGATAGAGTCCTTAAAGACTGTCTCT
>SSNS01002341.1:0-10761 GCA_006937985.1 Aphyosemion australe | reverse complement strand
AAAAAGAGGCAAAAAGAGGAGAAAACATCCTTAGGAGGTATAGGTAGTTTCCACATGGTCTGGCTTTAGTTTTAGACAGTTAACTTGTATCACAAATTCTGCCTGACCTTTGCAATGCTAACAATAGACAGACAGCAACACAAACAGCCCAATGACGCCAATCAGAAATGCAGTTTACTTAAGTAATGCTCTTATCTTTGCTATCACTAAGCTCATTATGGACAGAAATAAAGAGCTTTGTGCTTTTATCCCAACTCATTAATGCACTATTTGCATTTCTGTTTGACCAAACCACAGAAAGGGTAGCTATTTAAAGGTGTAATGTGTTTGAGTAATAATCTTGAGGGTGGCATTAATAATGAGCGTGTCAGCTCTGTTGGACAGTCCTGCAGGCAGGAGCTGGGGTCTTTGTTTTTGATCTTTGCCCGCTTGTCTGATGCATTAACTCACTTCTTTCAGCAGACACGCTCATAATGAAGCCCATCATTTTTTTCGTGATGAGGAGCAGCACTCAGACTCATTGTAAACTCTTGCCTCAAAGCCCTCACCAAGCAACGTGAATTTTTAGTACACTGAGCCACCCATCTCCACACAGATGTATTTAAGACTAGACAGTGACGTATTGTTATTGTGATGTTGTGTATTAGTGGAACAAAATGTCGCTCTTAGCACATGATGGTATTGAAGTTGGAGTTGAAGACAAAGTCATTGTAAGGTTTGGAGTGTGTGATCCACCACGTAAAGGTTTGCTATCCTAACAGAGCTTTCACAAGTCTGAGGGAGGCATGAAGAGCTTTATGGTTTACTCTGTTGGTGAACATCTACGTGCAATCAATCAACAATGCCCTTCAACTATTAGATGAACATAGGATGTTCTTTTTTACAAATTTATCAAAACCTTTTTGCAGCTCTAAACAGACATTTTAAGTTTTGACAGATCCTTTATAAACAATTGCTCACAAGTCTCATTTACTTGAAGCATTTTTGGGAAGTAGTTTGCCAAGAACAATGGGAGTCTGGCAAAATCATACACAAGTGGATTGGTTTAAGTTGTTGAAGCTTATGATGGCTGTACAAGCTATGTGACAGCACTTTCAAATATCCATCCTGCTTTACCCAACTTAGAATAAAACTATCCCAATTCTTCAATCTGACCTTCATGACCCTGCTTGGACTAGATACTTTTACTCTGTGAAGTCGAGAATCAAATATAATGGAACACTTTGGACTCTGTGCCAATTCTATCAGTCATAATGCCAAAACATGCCCATTTACTTGCCCTCCTTGTAGCTCTTAGTGCTATGATGCACCACTAATGGCTCTCTATTAAACAAATGTTAAGTGTATATATCCCATGGGATGTCAACAGAATGGATGAGTAAATTATTATAGTCGCTGTTGCAGAGGAAAGCTTCCATTTTGTTACACCAAGCTTTTATGGGACCCAAACTAAGTAGTTTTACTTCTCTACACCAGCAGAAGCCAACAGATGCTAACAATGCTAACAAGTTTTGTTTGAAAATGAGTGTGACCAAAGAAGAGAGAAAATGAGCAATAGAGTCAAAAACAAGAGAATTTAACAGAACAGCTTCCATCAGCATGTTGAATGGACCCAAGTGTGTCAAGTAATAAGCACCACTCCCAGTCCTTTAGCTGAGAAGATGATTGGCTCTAAATCAGGGGGTTAACTTGCAAATCCTCTGTTTTCCCTTTGGGTAGAAAAACACTCAGTGCGTTTACATGAGTATATAAGTCGATCTAGGCCGATTTAAAGAAATAAACTGGGAGTCTTTATGCTAGTTTACATGTACGTTAGAAAACTGATCTCTTAAATGAAGTTTGTTCCACTCCGGTACAGTAGGTGGCGACATGCGCCCTTTCGTGTCGGCATTCTTCCGGTTAGCTTATAGCAACACAAATAGTAAACAAACGCTGGCGGGAGTGAAGCAGACAACGTTAAAACAGGATATGCACAATGGCTGAAGGAATGGACGACAACAACACTGCAGCACAGCTTATCTGGTACGTAGTGCACTGTTTAATGATGTGTTAAGCCTAATTTATACTTCTCCGTCAGCTCCCCGAGGCAGAGACACACACGCATTGACGAAACTGTTTTGCTCTCGAACTTCTCCGTCCCCTGGAGAGTGCTGCAAAGCAACTCCTCACCAGGACAACAGAGGGCGTAGCGCTTTTCTGGGGTATCCTGTCATGTATCCGGTCCAAAATAGTGCATTTACAGTTTATATTTGCTGTTTATATTGTGCTTTTTATGCATTTAAGAGACGTTTTAACATGGACAAACTTGTCCCTCATTCTCCTCCACCTCTTCATGCGCTTGTCACCTCTAAACCCACGTTTCCCGTCATTTCCGTCCACGAATAAAACGCTTGCTGCGCATCTTTATACTCTTCCAGTCACGGGTGAATAAACATTCGTATTTTCGGAGTTTTACCGCAAGGTATTCTTCAAGCTGCTTCGTGTCTGCCGCTAGATATCGTCGGCTCTCTTTATTTTTTGAGGCGGCGATGGTGGAGCTGGTGATGTATTTAAAGAAGTGGCGTTCTGACCAATCACAAGCTTGCGCTCTCCGTGTCGTTGGACGGATGTTTAGAAAAGAGAGCTTGACTCCGTCCGACGTTGCAAGCCTGCTGGAGAGCTCTTGCAACAACGGATCATGGCGGTCCGTCCGTCCGTACTGACAAAAACAGAGAAGTATAAATTAGGCTTTAGGGTTAGGGTTACTTTGTTGCGATATCAAAATACCACTTCCGCAGTCTCGTAACTTCCGGAAGTTCCTGGGATCAGCTCGACTGAGCCGTTTACATACAGATGCAGTCGGTTTCCTACTGCTTTATCCGGGTACTTCAGCATAATTAGAACCAGTTTGCATTCAGCAAGACTAAAATGTTTACATGATTTACAAAAAACGACGTCAGTCTATTTAGGGCAATAGTTCGATTTTGTGATGTGCATGTAAACATGATTCTTGTTTTTCATAGATATTTTCATGTGACATTAAGGATTAGAGTGTCAGTAGGAGTGGGATTTCCACCAACATGTGAGGCACAGGTTTGCATACGGTCTGGTAATTCCGCACAGGACTCACATGTCTGAAGTTAAATGCAGTTACAAAATAGATTATGTGATGACCATTTGGAAGCCATTAACTTCCCATCTGTTGCAGAGTTTAAGAGATCCCACAAAGTGACAAACTTTAACAGGATAGTGTGACTTGAGCAGATGTTCATTGGCTTTATTTATAGATCAACCTGTTCATGCAAAGTCATGGTAGAGTGAAACCCAATGCAGCGTGTCTCTTTCTCATTAGTTCCCATACTGTAGCAACATGTCTGATCAGTGGTGTCCAGGGGGGCTCTGGAGGTTAATGTTAAGTTGTGGTTATTCAGAGGTCTTTAGTTACACCGTTTCTTTGCTCAGGGAGGCTTGAAAGGAAGCAGAAGTAGTGGGGCTCTTTGGGGATCCAGTGACTCTTTAGGAAAACATGGTGTAAGAATGAATGGGAACACTAACTTCTTCAGACAGATGTGTTGATAAGACCTCAAAAGGGAAGTCTTTGAGAGGCAGGAGGCAAAGGGGAGAAAATGAGACACACAAAGCTAAAGAGAATAATGGGAAAAAAAGCTGGAGATTACAAGTATTCTGTCTTCTACCTTCTTTACAGTATTACTTGCAGCTGAGTCATTTTCTTTGTCAACCCTTCATCCCACACCCTAAATTAGCAGCTGTCAGGCCGTCTTGGACTACGGCACTGATTGATGACCTCATCTGGGAGCTAACATGACACACGTTGTGTCAAGTTTTCAGACTTCCACACTCACGCTGTGTTTTATCCTCTTTACTTAGTACCCTGGTTCATTCAGTACCTGTCACTCGAGCAGCACTCATTGTTACCTGATCTCTCCACGTCTCTGCAGAGCAGCATGTGGTGAACAGACAGAGACTTGGTTCTTGTAGTGGAGTTATAAATACTGTCAGTTGAGGAAGATATCCTGTGTTTGACTCAGTAGGTTTCAGTGAGGGAGAGGCCGCAGTCGTGCAGTCCCATCGCCGCCCAACACACCCATATCCTGATGACTGCAGAGCTCTGATTGATGACTGCACCTTCACTCCAGAGCTTTAGGGTTCATGATCTACAGTACGTGGGTGTCCTCAGAGTGTAACCTTTCACTTCCTCCAAAGACACAAGGGTGCTTTTGGTGGAAGAAAAATATTTCCACTAAGTTGTGAAACATTATTTTTTAACCTCATCTTTGTCTACATTCTGTCCCATAATGCATCTCTAAATGCCTCTCCCAGGTTTAATCACCACTCTATCTCTCATTAAAAAGAGCCAGCAGCCAGGGCTTGGTCAGCCGAGGATTTTAGTGGAAAATAAAGCTTTTTTTTATTTTACTATGTATGCACAGGCCAAAGGAAATTCAACAATGCATCTGTGTGAATTTCTAGAACAATAAAAGCTGCTGTGGTCGGTGTGTGGTTTTATACATGAGAGGTAATTGTCCATTAGATGTGTCAGATCTATTAGACGTTCTCTAAATGGTCAGTAAAAATGCATGTGAGGCATTTTTATTTTCCGATGTCTGCTTGCAGCAAAAGGTTTTGAGTGTTCATTCATTCACCTGACCACATTTTTAGATTGATTTACTGTAAGTACAGAACCATTTTCTGTTCTAGTGGTATTTTCTTCATAAATAGACAGACATTGTCATGGATGATGCCTTAAAAAGGATTTTCTTACACATTTTTTAATTTGATGTGCTTAAATCTTAAATATGCTTTCAGTTGTGGTATTGCATCATTTATGTGGGAGAAAAGGCTTTTGTCTGCATGTCTACATTGTAATTTTAACTCTTTAAATCATTTTTGGTAAAACTGTAAAGCTGCATTCTCACAAGGCTCCTCTTGAATCATTTCCAGTAATAAAACATTATCAGAAAGACTTTATCCATTAATGTTTCTTCGTGCCTTCCCTTCCCTCAGCAGGTTACTTTTTGGTCTTTGTACACAAAACATTCCAACTTGATTAAATGTAGCATTTAAAACTATCAATTTGGTCTGCTCCAGGTCAGCCTTGAGCTCTTTAGATGTCTTTGTGGTTTTTTTTACAATCACTTCACTTTATTATAACATTCTATAAGTACTTTGGCGGTTTTATGATTATGGTACCTTTTGATAACATTGAGAGCTGTTAAATTAGAACCTTCATGTCCGTGTCAGCTGCCTTGTATATAAACTCCTGGGTTCCTGTGATATCATTGCTTTAGGACAGGTCTCTCTCTGTCTCTGTGTTGTAGTAAAACAGAAAATGGAAACCAGTAGACCCCGTTCCTGTTGTAAAACCATCACTTGTTACTTAATAAAGACCAGATGAGTGTGATACCAAGTCTGGCCTATCTGTTTATTGTTCATGAGGAACTCATGTAGTTTCATCCAGCTAATAATTTACTGAATAAAACATTTCATATATTTTTTACTTGACATTTTTATATTATAATTGCAATAATTTTTTTTCTCTGCATAAAAGTTCAACCATAATGAGATTTATGTAATTTCAGCTGCCAGCTCCCAACATCCTAAAGACGAGTTTATTTAATTTGATGTTTCAGCATTTGTCTGAGTGAGTAAGATGTAATGACACAATCTTTAGAACATGAGGAACAGAAAAGACCATAAAAATAATTTATAACCCTAAAGCCGCTCTAATTTCAGGGCTTTGAATGAGTCTTCTTGTAAGTAAACAAAGAACTGCTTTGACTTGAAAGTTCAAACTGTAATTAATTCTAAGACAAACTTAAATGTGTGTAATGTCAGCATGATGTATTCTATAGCTGCAGCGACATTTTCTCCAAAGCCATAAATGTCAGCCTCGTGATTGTGAAAGGAAATAAATCCTCTAGTGTGACGTAGTGCTTATTCTCTATATCTCCATCACTCCAGATTATAAAATCAAATATTCATTTACAAAAGTAAAAAGTTTAAGATCATCAGTGTCATTTTTTGTTTTTAATCACAATTGATAAAAAAATGAACTTGTGGCTTCTAAAGTTGCACAAACAAACTGAAATTATCCAAATTAAGTTGAATGAAAATTATTTATATTTGTCCTCATTGTTTAAAAAGACCTAAATGAAAATTTTCAATATCAAGTACTAACAACAGAGGTTATAAACATTCATCTTATCAGTGTGGCTGTAAACAATCACTAAAACCTCGCTGCTATAAAAGCACGTTTTATTAAATCCAAACAAAACCCAATAAGCAACAACCACAATCACGTTTATGTTTACACTTATGTGGAAACATCAGAGCAACAGAAAGCCACAGAGAAGGACAGGAGTGTTCATTTTACTCTACTTTATTTAAAAATACTAGGGATGCTCGATATTGGCATTTTTACCAATATCCAATATTGTTGACTCTCCAACGCCAATATATGATGTGTCCCCCTCTCATAAAAAAAGAACATTTTAAACATTTATGTTACTAACATCACATATCTGCTATCATGCTTTTTGTGCAAAATAACAACTACTTCAATCTAAGCTAATAACAGGAAAAGTTCCATGTTTATTTTGTCTCCAACAGCAGCTGAATCTCATTCTCCCTAAGCGTGACACTAAGATGTGTGTATTAGTTAGTGATGTATTTTTCTTATTCTTTATATTGCAGCTATGGTGATAAAACATTTATAAACATCTTCAGGTCACGGTTAAAAACGAAGGGTGCTAGAGCCTTCTCTGTGGTGGCTCCTGTCCTGTGCAACAGCTTGCCCTTTGAGGTTAAGACAGCTGATACCATGGCCTCTTTCACAGTACTTCTAAAAACGCAGTTGTATGTTTTGGCATTTCAGTTATAACCAATAGGCCGCAGGTTTCACTTATTCTTTTTATCTGTGATCTTTTATTGTTGTTTTTATTCTTTTGTAAAAAAATAAATATGTATTTTGTCTTATCTGCCTGTGATTTTAGTTTCTTGTAATGCTTTTTTTTGGCTTTATTTTATTATTTTTAATGCTTTTACTTTGCCTATGTGCAGCACTTTGGGGCTGAAGATTCTTGTTTTTGTTTTAGTCGTTTGTTAGCTAGCTACATACTGTGAGAACAACAAACTAAATTTCTACTTCACAGGTTGTTCCAATTAAACTAAAATATCTCAAAAGCTTTACCTCAGATCTGTCATATTTTGACATTTTGACAGAGGGGAGAAGTAACTGAAGAGTATGATGTGTAACGTGTATGGTATGTAAATGTTGTGTCATTGAAAGACTGAAAATACAGATATTTTCCTATAGAAATTTTAATGCTGATATTGACTGATATTATTGGTAGACTGATAATATCGGACATCCCTAAAAATATCTTATATAAAAGTCAATAACCAATTACTTGTCATATGGCCTTCAGAATCTTGACAACTACAAAGTTGATGACTATTTTATCTATTCTGCCTTGTCCACTCGTGTTTACCAAGCATATTCTCTCTGTTCCCATTGAATCAAGTGCTTGATGTGATTTAATGAAAGACTGGAGTGTTTAAAATCATCAAGAACAGGAAATGATCCATCTGCAGATTCACCTACAGAAGTCATTTTTACTTCTTCTAGATCAGGGGTGGGTAACCCTGGTCCTCAAGGGCTGGTATCCAGCATGTTTTATTTGTTTCCCTGCTCCAACACTCCTGATTCAGTGGTTGATTCACCTGTTCAGCAGCTAATGAAGCTCTACAGAAGCCTGGTAATCCCCTGCTGATTTATACCAGGTGTGTAGAAGCAGGGAAACAACTAAAACATGCTGGATAGCGGCTCTCGAGGGACCAGGACCCCCCGCTCTAGATAAACAAGTATCCTCTTACTACTGAACTGATTATTTTTCATTTTAACTTATTTAAAATGTTGATTTATTTTGAAAATTTTCAGTTCATTTAACTTTTTTTGTATTTTGTTAACATTGTATGAAGGATTATTTTGCTTTTCTGGTTAACGCTATTGTTGAGGACGCCAGATAAACTGAATCAATCTCTTCTTTGTGCAAATATTGACTTTCGCCAAATACATTTATTCAGAAACTGAAATAATTATTTGCACCAGAAAACAGCTGCGCCTTTATTCTCTCAGTTTAATAGGCTCTGCCGTAGCAAATGAAGGAGAAAATGCTTTGTCACAAAACTGATTTTCTTTTGCATTTGCTGCGCTGAGGTGTGCTGTGGGCCAGAACCGTCTCTCTTCTCGCTGTCACACACACACACACACACACACACACACACACACACACACACAAACACACACACACATGATGTGACCAGAGGAGGAAACTCCAAGACAGCCCAACAACATGTTGACTTCTCTGTCTTCTTTTCCCTATCAAACATTTCTTGTCTTTATTCATCAAAAACTCTCCAGGCAGTTGCTGACTTGTCCACAAAGCATTTTCACTCACAAACCCTCGGGGGATTCCACCAGTTCCTTTTCCATGTTTCCACTGGATGTTCAGTATTCATGTGGCATGAAGCTGAAAGCATCACTGCAGCTGTAGCATTAACAGCAGAAAAACACAACAGCTTTCACAGTGTTGTTTCTGAAACGGAGTCCATTACACGGTGGCAATGGCAGCTCGATCGTTGCATTCATTTATCTAGAAAACCATCTCCTCTCAGCTTGAGTTGGTTTTGTTCAGAGGAGTTTGGAGAGCAGGATGTAAATTGTTCCCGGTGTGGTGTGAGATGCAGTTTAATGTGGCGATGTAAAGTCTCTCTACTATTTATAGTAACCTCTAAATATCCTTAAAAAAGTCAAACGTGATGCTGATGATTAGTGGCAGGACCTGGAGGTGCTTTACTCATCAGCCTTGGTAGGAAACAGGGTGATGCAGCCTTTTCTATGAAGAGAGAAAATCTGTCTGTGTGAATGCTAAAAAGGTTTGTGAACAAACATTTGTTTTTGTTCCAACCTGAAAGAAAAAGAGTCACAAACTCATCACATAACTGCCTGTTGGTTTTTGTAACTAGGTGTGTTTTCAGGTGGTTTACAGGTTTGTCAACTGTTGAATGAAAGTTAAAGTCCCATCACACACTGGTAAAATGACATCTCCAAAACACTGAAGTACAAGAAATTTTTCTGGTAATGTTATCTTTGCAATAATAAGCTTTGTTTTCCATTTGCATATTCATGTACATTGATTTCTTTGTTAGTTGAGAGTCACCTCAGTCAGGATGGAGGAATGAGGCGTGGTCCAGAGGTGAAGTCCAGAGTGTTTATTGTTGGAGAGGTGAGGTTAGCAGCAGGTATCCCAGGTTGAGTACTCACCGGACCATGACAGTCTTTGCTTTAAGAACAGGACTTGAAGTATGCTGGTTTCCTGTTTGCAGATGGAGTCAGAGGTGGCCCAACAAATGAGGCCTACATCTTCTATATTGAGGCTGTTGTTTTGATTGGTTGTGGTACAGAAGAAGCTGAGCCAAAAGGCAAAGCTGTACTGGTTTCTCTATATTCCATCTCTCAACTGTCACGAGATTTTGATCATGACTAAAGGAATGAGATCCCATTTATAAATCACTTGAATGACCTTGTCTGGGCTCAGGTAGTGGGAGGGGCTCCCTTATCCAGGGGGAGTTTGGAGTCGAGCCGCTGCTCCTCCTCAATGAAAGGAGTCAGTTGAAATTGTTAAAGTTTCTGACTAGGACAGCTCCTGGTTGCCTTCCTCAGGAAGTTTTCTGATCATTTTCCAATGGGAAGAGACCTCTGGCTGACCCAGAACTCATAGGAGGAAATATTGATCCTCTCTGGTCTGGGAATGCCTTGGAATCTCACAGAAAGAGATATGTCTGGGATTCACTCCATTACCTGTTACCACCACCCATGGATGGATGGCTGGATGGATGGCTGGATGGATGGATGGATGGATGGATGGATGGATGGATGGATGGATGGATGGATGGATGGATGGATGGATGGATGGATGGATTCACATGTAAAGTTAGAAAATAAAATTTTCAGTTAATCAGGGAAAAGCAGAAAAATATCGAACAACTTTGAAATACTTTTTTAAAAGCGTGGCAAATGTGACACCAAAAATGTAAATAAATATTTTAAAGCAGACTGACGAGAACTTGACTAATCAAAGGCTGGCTGCACACTAAAAAAACAACTGCCTCTTGAGAAAGTCTTGTTTTTGTTTTGCAGATTTTAAAGGGAAATGCAAATGTTGCAGGGGCCATTCAGCATTTTGCCTGTTTGTATTTTCTCACTGATTCAAAGATGACATTTTTCTAGTTAGCTGGATAGAATCAGCTGGACTTCTTAGTGATCCTAAAGTCAGCGTGTGCTTTCTGCCTCCTTTAGGAGTGTCTCCACACTGAGACCAGACCAGTAACAACGTTGCTGTGTGTTGCCTTTCCTGGTATAATTAGTTTGAATGCTGCAAGCATTCAAACTATTGTTTTCCTGTTTCTCTTTATTAGTTTGAATGCTTGGAAAGCATTCAAAGTATTGAGTTTCTCCTCCTCCATTTTTCAGATTCCGTACGTTTTTTGGACCGCTTCTTCTTCAACAATTTTTCAGCTATTTCAACAAGTTTGGTATCAAACCGTTCAGCTCGTTCAGGTCATTCCGGGAATGACTTTTGGTATTGATATCTTCAACCGTTTCCGAGATATTCAGCTTTTTCTGCGATTTTTCAGCCCATTGAAATGAATGGGAAATGCTTCAAATCCTCATTTTTTTCACAAAATCCTTCATGTTTT
>SSNS01002339.1:0-10794 GCA_006937985.1 Aphyosemion australe | reverse complement strand
GAGCCAAAAATGTAGAATTGTGTCAATGTCCCAATATTTATGGACCTGACAGTAAAACATTCAAATGAAAAACAAATACATTTACCTGGCCTTCTATATAAAAGAGCAGCCCGTTTCTGGAGAAGGTTTGGACATTCATCCCACCCCTGAAAACTGGACTCTCTCCTTGATCTATTGGCACTGTTCCATATCCGGTGCCTTCATAAAAGTTCGAATCAACTGGAGGTACGTATCTGGGTGGAATTAAGAATCAGTCAAAAACCAGATTATAGAAATGCTGTTGCTCCAAAACATGTATTCTTGTAATTGACCTTTCGCCGAGCCCTGGCCCCCTTTTGGGGGTGGGGCCGGCGTAAGGTCAATTATGAGTGAAAAAGAGTTATAATCGTAACAATAGTCAGAAATTATTGTTGATAGTGAAACTTTTACCCAGGGATAAGACGGACATTAAGTGAAACTAGAGACAAAACAAAAAGCTACATCCCTCTGCATGTTTCATACCTTTTGCAAGGAGACACCTGGTTTACATTATCTACGCTTTGGAAATCGTAGAGACCCAACACTTTGTCGTTAAAAGAGAAGAACTCGATGCAGCCTGTATAATTTGGGTAACTCATGGAGGCTGGTGGCTGAGGAGAACAAAAACAGCAGAAGGTACTAAAGACAAGAGTTTTCTTTCAATTATGAATGGTATTTTTGCTCGTTTCTTACATTAAAGTCAGCAGGGTAGCCTCCAACGTAGAAAACTACGTCACTAGGACTGAGATCCAGGAGGTCTTTAGACTCCTCTCCTTGATTGCTGTTCAAAAATGGATCATCAGGTTTGTTGGAGGATATTTTTTTGGTCAAGATGACCTCTGCGTCTTGGTAAATTCTGAATCATAAGGAAGAAAACAACAATTATTTCCATTCTGGTTTTTTTTTCTTGTCATGTTCAGACAGAGCTTCAAACGGTACCTGCGAAAGTCCACTTGGTCAAACATGGACTGCTCTGGGTCGGATGTCGTAATGAAATGTGACTGGATCTCATATTCGACCCCGTTGAGTTTGTACAAGCCGAACAGAATGTTGTTCCTCAAAACCAGGCCTATGTAATTCTTAGAGGACTGCAACATAAAGTTAGATGGTGTAAAATTCAGAGCTTAACAAAAACGTTGCATGGATTTTGATTCACTCACATCCCTGTTGCCGAGGTACAAGACAAACGAGCCTGAAATCTGCCTGCGTCTGCGACCTCCGTCTCCCCTGCCTTTGGGCCTCTGCAGCGACAGCGACAGAGCTGTGAACGCTCTCAGGTCGTCCAGGTTCTTTGGTGGACGCAGCTCCACATGAGCGTCCCCAGTAAACATCATAGGGACAGCAATCTGGAGACACACGACGGACAAATGAGGGACGGCCGCACCAGGCTTCACATGTGTTTAGAGAGCTGGAGCTCACCCGGTTGGCCACATCTCTGGCTTGTTCAATGAGTTCCTTGATGTTCTTTATGCTCTCAGAGATGTTGTTAACTTGTGGGAACTGTGAGGTCAGGTTTTCCACCTCGGAGATCTTTTGAGTCAGAGATGGGATCGTGTTCAGCAGATTCTTCACTGGAGTTAAAAGTCAGAGATAACAGGTGTGTAAAGAAATGAACGCAAAGGTTCCTGATTATTCTTGAGGAAATATTTACTAACTCTCACCAGACTGGTCCACATCATTAAGCGTGTTGCTTAGGTTGGCGTCTACGGGGGTGATCTGGATCTTATCGATCTGCTGTTTGATGTCATTGAGTCTGTTCATTGTGTTGGTGGCTGAATCATTGGCAGAAGCTGCTTTTGTCTTTGCATCTTGAATCATCTGTCGAACATCATCTAATTGGAAAAATGACAACACTTAGTAGAAAATTAGACAGTAATCCAATAACTGCTTGTCTTGCTCCACTCTACCTGCTTCGGTGGCGTTTAATTGGCTCTGAATATCCAGGAGGTCTTTCTCAAGAGCTTTCTTCTTGTTCTCAGCTTTTTCCAGGCGAGACTTCAGCTGAACGAGATCATTAGCCGTGTCTGTGAGAGAAAAACAAGATTTAGCGACGATGCTTTTAAAGTTTCAATTTGCATGAAAGTCTGTCTGCATACCCTGAAGATCGTTATCTGAGTCCTGTGCACTTTTCAGCAGAGCGTCACCCTTGTCCTTCAGCTCTTTAGATTTTTGTGTCAGATTCTGATTATTTACATTCTAAAGAAAGAAAGAAAAACACTTACAAAAGCAACGTCAAACCAAGAGTATATTTGTATACTTAAAGTAGTGTGTGGCTTACATTCAGCGCTGAGTCTGCAGCATCTTTGGCCTCGTTAGCAGCTGCTTCTGCAGCATTGATGGCATCTGTGATGTTCTTGTAGGCCTCAATGGCGTTTTTTGCATCGCGCACCTCGGTACGTCCGCTGGCATTTTTCACAGCGCTATTAAACAAGATAGGAAGAAAATAAGTGAAGAAAGGTGAAAATTGAATAGATTAAAGGACCACATGGCAGTTTTGGCTTGCTTTTAGCACCCCCTAGTGTCCGTTAGCGAAAGTGAAACTTATCACTCTGAAGTTGCAAGCGCAGTATTCTGGCCACAGAGGGCAGTAGGGATCTGAGTGACATTTCTTTAACCTTGTAAAGGGTCATTTTAGCACATATATGGCTCGAGAAAATGATTTAAAAATATGAAAAAGTTGCATAGTATGGCTTTAACAACAGTTTCATAAGAAAGAAAGCTTTCTTGCCGATTTTATAAAATTTGCTGCCTGACATCAGATTTTAGGCCTTAAAACATCAAAGTTTTTGTTTAAAAAAGAAAGTTTTCCCCTGATGGATGATAAACCTACTCCTCGAGGTCTTTTGCTAACTGGGTCAGGTTCCTCGCATGTTCCTCTGCAGCCTCCACGATGTCTTTCTTGGCTGCGGCCTGCGTGATCTCATCCACTTTTGCGGTCAAGCCAGCCTTGGCACCATAAAGCTCTGCACCCAGCTTTTCAAAGTCCTGCAAAAAAAGAATAATTTTGGTTGAATTGATACAATTAATCCAAGAAAAAGACACTTATAATCAGTGAGTTAGAAAATAGAGTGGACTTTTGTTCATTTCAGGTTTGTTAAATGTACCGTTTTGCTGTCCAGGAGCATTTTCATGAAATCCTCTGTGTTCTGAAGTTCATTATTAGCCATGGCCATCTGGTCTTCTACAGCTTTCCGCTCATTTTCTAAATCCTTGATACGTTTCTGTGGGAATTGCAGTTTTGCATGATGACCAGCGTGGGTTTTATTTGATTGCAGATAAGCCGTGAGGCGTTTCATAGTGTATAAAAATGCGTTTAAGCCGTATTTTGCTTCTGTAATACCTGCAGGTTTTTCAGTGTCTTAGCATTAACGTCATTCTGGGTGTTGGCTTTTTTCACCAAGTCTGATGCATTCTTCAAAGTCTCATTTAACGCCTTCAGCTTGGCGTTATAGTCCTTCAGAAGGCCCCGGATCGTCTCTGCTGCTGCCTCGTTTTGGTCACACAGCTTACTCACGTTAGTTTTGACAAAGTCCAGCACTGAAAAGTAGACACAATAGGAGCTCAATAGAAATCTTTTAGTCTGGCTGATTTTCTGTTGGGATCAAGGTGAGATGCATCGTACATTTTTCAGCTTCCTCTTTTTCTTTTTCGGCAGCTGTCGTCTGAGGGGTGAAGTTTCTTTCCTCCATCTCCTTCACCATGCGCTGAGCATCCGCCAGCATTTTAGTCACGCTGTCGCTAGGCAAAGAATCGCCTCTACCGCTTTGATCCTGTAGCTGCTTGAGTAAATCTACAAAGACAGCGCACAAGGACAAGCAAATGATGTTTAGGAAAATAAGAAAAAACTAGATGGCGGTAAACAAAGTTCTGACTGAGAAGTAGGAGAGAGGAAGAAGCAAAAAGAAAACAGAAATTCTTTCTACCTCTTATTTTGTTCAGTAAGTCTTGAATTGCCGTGTTCAGATCTTTTGCTCTCCTACGGGTTTTTTCAACATTTTCCAACTCTTTTTCGACTTCAGCCGCCCTCTCGTCGACCTGAAAACACACTCCGAAATGTATCATCTCTACATGTTTTTATCGTTAGTCTCAGGATGTCTTCTTAGTAAAGCATTTACATATAAAGCACCACATGACTGGAAATGTTAAGTGACGTGAAATGAAGAGCTCTGAAATAAGGCTTCTTAAAGGGACACTAGTCAGTTTTGACTAGTGTTTAGCACCCCCTAGTGTTTGTTGGTGAAACCGAAAGTAAAACTTATCTCCTCGCTGTGCGTTCATCTTTTTAACACCTTAATCTAACTGCTGAAATGTCTCCTAAGCCTTCATTAGTGTCTACAGGAGCGGTTCATCACTAAATCAAACAAATCAGCTGTGTTCATGATCTAAAACATGCAGGAAACATGCTGGACGCAGACTGCAGCACCAGGTATGTCAAGCTTTCTAGTCCCAACTGACCGGATTAGTAACTGTGAAGTTGCAAGTAGAGTATTCTGGCCACAGAGGGCGATAGGGGCTGGGAGGCCTTTCATTAACCCTGTAAAGGGTCATTTTAGCACATACTGGCTCAAGAAAATGATTTAAAAATATTAAAATGTTGCAAAGTGTCCCTTTAAGGACTTGGAGGCAAAAATGCTGATTGTGTGTTTGACCAGTTTTTCCTTGTTAAATAAAACTTAGATGAAAATAAAATATTATACATTTTGAACCATTATTGTGTTCTAAACCCTTTTTTAAAATTTCAATAGTAATTTGAAGTCTACCTTGTTGTTGAGGGAGCTAATTTCATCTGACAGGTTGTCCGTGTCCTGTTCCAGCTGACCCACTTTGGACTTCTGAGTGTTGATAGTAGAGTTGAATTTCTCAACAAGGATCTGCAAAAATTAAAAATGTAAAGAAAGATGCATGAAGTCAAATTTAAATCTCGCAGTTTGGAAGCTTAAGGCAGAACAGAAATGGTTTTTAAACAGAGGTGTTTAAAGTCTTTATTTGATTGATGAATGAACAGAGGATGTGAGGTCACAATGATGTCATTCGATGGTCTCTAACTCGTGCTGACACATAAAGACTCACACAGCTGATTTCATGTTGAAACAACATCCCACATGCATGTGAACAGGACATCCTGTACAGATACTAAACCATTTTTGCTTGTATCCATTGGATTTTACGAAAAGTGTTACCTTTGCTTCCGCTATGGCCTTCTCAAGCTTTTCCAGGCTGTTCTTAGAGGTGTCGCTGACGGAGACGTTCCCCAGCCGAGCCTTCATCCTCGCCAGCTCATCGTCAAGATTTTCCAAATCATGCAGCAAAGTCAGGACACAATTATCACATTCTGGAATTTTAAAACAGACAAATCAGCAAAAAAAGCTCATAACTTATTGGAAACATCACATAATGTTGTCTTAATTATTTTTGGTTTATTTACCTTGGCATTGGTCGTCTAAGTTGGTGTCTCCAGGCTCCAGGGTGTTCCTGCAGACTACAAAAAGCACATTAAACTTAAAAAAAAAAAAAAAAAAAAAAGCAGATTGCAACACATCTTTACACAGCACGAGTCTCAAATCTAACCTCCAGTTGTGGGATCACAGTCGTTACTGTTGCCGTTGCAATTACATGGTCTGCAACTTCCTCCTTGTGTCAGCGGGTTGCCGTAGTAACCAGGGGCACAGCTATGTGAAAGGAAAATAAAAAAGGACACAGAATACTTAGAGAATTAGAAAATATGCAGACAGTGTTCCATCCTGACGCCGTAAAGACAATTACCTCTCACATCTGACTCCAGCGTAGCCCGGTTTGCAGAAACACTCGACGCTTCCAAACACGTTCCTGCAGCCGACTGCAAAACTGACCACCAACAGGGAGAGTCATTCCCAAAATTCACTTTTCCATTCAGTTACAGGATGATCACTTATGGTTTAGTTTATTCCTTACCCACCTGTTAGACGAAACACTGAACGGGCAAGGGCACAAAGCGCACGTCCTGTCTGCCGCGTTGCCATAGTAACCTTCTTTGCAGCGTTCACATCGGTCGCCGGCTGTGTTGTACTGGCAGTTCTGAAAGTGCCATAATGTATTCAATAAAAACCCTTCACATAATAATCTAAAACTGATTTCTATTGTATCTTTTTAAATCGTTGAAAAAAACAAACAAGGAAATTAAAGAGGTTCGTCTGCCGGATCTGTTAAATGAGATGTGTTGAAGGAATTGTGCCTGTTTGGGTTTGAGCTGTAAACATGCGGTTCCAGGCATTCGCTGCATGCACAAGCTCAGTCTTGAGTGTCTTGCGTAACAGCGGAGACTTTCAAAAGCAAAACAGGTCATCCTTTCATCGAGGTTTTAATGAGTGAGTGGAGAAATCAGGAGGGCAAGTTAAATAAGATCAGCTGGGGGTGAAAAAGCTGTGTGGTAAGATGTGTGTGAGGGCGAGCGCTCTCGACTATGACTCAACTTTAGCTCACCACCAGCTGGACCGTACTAGTCATCGTTGCTTTTAGGTCTCAGAGCGTGTCTGGACACATTTCAAACCCTTATTCTAGAGCAGTGTTTCTCAACCCTGATCCTCAGCGCCCCTCTGTCCTGCAGGTTTTCCATGTTGCCCTTTCAAACACCAGTGTTTCTCTGCTGCCACACACCTGACACAAATGAGTGAGTGATTAACAGGCTTCTGCAGATGTCCTCCTGAGGATGCAATGCAAATATGTAAATCAGGTGTGCTGAAGCAGAGACATGGAAAACATGCAGCACTGGGGGGCGCTGAGGACCAGGGTTGAGAAACCATGTTCCAGAGGTTAAAGCAATATTTTAAATGTTTCAAATTGTCTTCCTGAGTTCTGAATAATAATTAAATGTCCAACTGCACTGCTGAGACGTCCAAGCATAAGGGTGTTGCTGCATTTTCTTAGATTTCCTACTGGCTTGTGCAAATAACCCTTAAAATGTCCATTTAGCAAATGCAGTTGTTTACAGCATAGATCTGGCTGGCATGAACTACTGTCAAACCTTGGAGATTAGAGTAGTTTTAAGGTGCTCTTTGACTCATTTATGCTCTTACAAACCACCCTGAAGGACTCAAAGCTGTTTATCCCAACAGAGGTCGCACAGGGAAGTATTGCCAACTTTTACATGGAAACACACTTTGTCCCCCAAAAGAATCCCCTGAAGTCAGTGTATTCCTTACCAGACACCTCCCAGTCCAGTCCTCACACTCATAGGCCAGACCGTTGCAGTCACAGGGCACACAGCTGCCCAGGTAAGGCCTGTTCCTGTCTCGATAGAAGCCAGGAGCACATCTCTGGAAAAAAATAATAGTAACACAGATGTAGAAACATGATTATCCATGCAGAATATGAAAAAAATGGTTATAACGATGAAGGCTGCAGTGTTATAATCAAATAAAATCACGCTGCTTAGCACAAATACGCAATTTATTAACTATTATCTGGTGAAGTCAACATTTTTCAAGATATTCTGCAGACACCTGAAAATGGTGAAAAAACATCCTTAATTTGAGAAAAGCAGCACGGAAACCACAAAAAGGAGCTTGAAGTGATTTTAGTGCCATTAACTATTAACTAGCAGTGACAAATGCCCTTTGCTTTAAGAGATAACATTCAGTGGCCGTCCATAGTCAGAGCTGAAATACAGCAATTAAAGCTGAAATGAAATCCTTTCACAATAAGATGCCTCTAGAGTTTACCTGACGCTGAGAATTGTGAAAAACCGAAGGAAACTGAATGATCTGTTCGTTATCCTGCAGCGAGGGGTACTGCACCACTTGGCCACCCTGGTCATTTACGGATGGATATTCAATCTGTTGAGCTCCTTGATCCCGAAGCCAAACGTTACGCACGGTCTGAGTCCGACTGTCATGATGCCGGCTGTAACGGCGTCGCTCGTTCCTGCTGAAGGGTCTGTTCCCGGCACAACAAAGTCCAACCAGAGTCCAACATACCAGGGTCTGTAACAGAACCCCTTTGTACCGCAACCCATCCATTCTCAGAGTTCAGCTTGAGGAAAATACACTCCGATCCCCTTTTGTCTAAGCTTCTTAAACACACACACACCTAGACACAATGAGGACACACCCCACCTACCTGAGTCAGTCTTGTAGACCAGAGCGAGTTCTGGAGTACAAGTGTTTACATGCTCACTTTCCTTTATATGTTCCCAAAGCGTGCACACACACACACGCACACACACACATACACTAATCAGACCTAATCAGACTGCAGGAGTCCATAACTATGCACAAGTAAGGAATCAAATGTTCTAACAGAGAAAAATAAATGGAAAATCATTCAATTCTAAATGTTTTGGATTCATTCCAAGCTGCCTGATAAACAGTAAAGCACCCAAAGTAGTCAGACATCCTCAGACGAGAAGCTCAGACCTGATTCACAGACCTTAAAACACACAACAGACACAACTAGATGTGTCATCTGCACTCACACACACACACACACACACACACACACGAACATGTACGAGAACTGAACACACTCAGGTTTATAAGTAACGTTATGTTTCCAAGTGCCACGCCCGACATTTCAAGGCAAGGCGCCCGGTCATAGCGCCTCTAGGTACAGATAATCAGCTTCCTTTCAACACGCCCAATAACGCAGGGACATACACACGTAGGCAATAAAATGTAAGAAAAACTGAAATTTTTCATTCAAATATATCACCTCTGTAATCGCATGGAGCATGGATTACTGCCCTTTAATTTATGGTTGCTTGGCTTTCTTTATGTAATTTAGTTTAGTGGTTTTATCAGAGGAAATGTTTGGATTTTAGAACCTCAAACATGCATCAAACACTAAATCAAATCAGTCCTCTTTCAAAAACAGAAGTAAACCCTTTTCCTTTTCCGTGGCATCGTTACTTTCTGCATCCCAGCCTGCAGCTACAATATTCCGACAGGTATTTTCCCGAATGTTTGACACCGACACACCTCTGCTGATAAATTTCTCCTTCAGGAAAAAGGGTGTAGCCTTTGGTTCAGGCATGTCAGGACAACCCCCCACCCCCAGAAAAATATGAAAAGATCTCCTCGACAAGACAAGATGCCATTTGAGTCAACAGACAGTCCCACCCTGCTTCTCGGTTTCTCAAAGAAAGATCAATCTTCTCACCTTTTGCTGTTTTTTTTCCTGCTTTTATTCTGAAACAAGAGAAAGAAAAGAAACTAAACTGACTTTTTGTCACCGTGCTCAAATGTGGATCAGCTTTTGCCCTAATTATAGAAGAATTTGGGTAAAAATATTCTGATTACACACACAAGAAGCACCGTAACTCATATTGAGTAAACCCTAACCCTAACCATAACCAGAAACCACTAAACAGCTGCAACATAATGAAGCAATCATGTTTAGGTAAGGTAATATAGTTGTTTTTGTATGATTGCTCCAGATTTTCTGTAGGAAAAAGAAGCAAGAAAAAGTCATTTTTTGTGATATTCCTTCAAAATAAAAGCAGATTTATTTGCCAAAATGCACAGATTTATCTCAAAAAGAAACCTCAGGCATGGAGGAATCCCTTGCAAAACAGAACATCTTCAATAAGTTTGCAGAAAATTTCAACTATTTGTTCAAATTGAAGAATGAGACACAATAAAATCCTCTAATTTGCTGAGTGAGCAAAGACAAAAGAGACAAACACACCACGCTGCCACAAACAATCCTAACTTCATCACCTAAAACAAACTGAAGTATTCTACTGTTGTCATCTGGAAAACTAAACACAAACCACTGCTTTTCAGAGCTGCAATTAACGGCTCCCCTCTGTGTGTGTTCACTGCTCTCTGTGCCGCTGACGCGACTGATTTCACCACAGGAACTTAATGACTTCATTAGAGATGTTTTCACAATGGTTCGCGAAGTAAAACGAACTGCTGGTGGCCACAGAGCTGCAAATCACTGTGATGGAATTCTGCTTTTTGCAATGATTTTACACCCAGATGCAAAAGATTTGTGCGTCGCTTTATAAAAATCCTGAGATATTAATTAAAACTCAATCACCAGGTAAGAATTAAACCCTTAAATGTTTTATCTCATAAAGATAAATAGATTATTGTTCCTTTATATGACTTTTTTCTTACTAATTTGAAATCAATACATTTATAACCTTTAACTTTACTCGTATTTTTAATACATTTGCAGTGGTCGCTAGTAGGAATGAATGCCTTTAAGATGTACTCAGGGGAAAAAAAGCTCCGGCGCGCCTGTTTCAGAGAATGAGTCAGATCAGCGTTGAGCTTATTTATATGTATTTGGACATCTCTCCTCTGATTGGCTAACAGCAACGCGACTCTACCACTGACTCTGTTTGCTCTGCAACGTTGATGTTTTATCTCTACAAATAACACAAGCCTGAAGGAGTTCTGCTGTGTGGTCAAATCAAATCAAATCAAATTTTATTTATAATGCACTTTTCATACTTGAATGCAGCTCAAAGTGCAATACAGATTAAAATAACCCCACAAAACCCTCAGTATCCACCCCTCCCAGCCAACCCCATCCCCCTTACACACACACACATACACACACACACACAGACACACAGACACACACACATTATGAATACAAGACACTGGCGTCTGGCTGAGTTCAGAAAAACCATAGATCTGGGAAACGTCATCGGTGGGGCGATCTGATCCGGGAGCAATTGGTCAACAGGTCTGGACAAGGGCGTCGTAGTCAAATGACGCTCCCGGGGCAGAGGGCCCCCTAGAGGAAACACTGGATGAACTTAATAAAAATAAAAAAATAAAATACAAA
>SSNS01002337.1:0-10812 GCA_006937985.1 Aphyosemion australe | reverse complement strand
GAATGAGCTGCTGGATTGCATATCGTCTGTCATCAGGGAACGTATTGTGGAGGAGGTTAAGTCGGCTAAATTCGTGGCAATCCAAGCAGATGAAACCACAGACGTCTCTACACAGACTCAGCTGGTACTCGTGCTGAGATATATTGATGGGAAACATGCTGTACAGGAACGGTTCTATGAATTTGTCCCCATCTTGTCCACAACAGCCGGCTCCATAGCCGATGCAATTTTGGAGAGGTTGAACAGCGTTTTCACCGAGGAAGAGAAAAGCAAACTTATTGCCCAAGCATACGATGGTGCCAGTGTGATGAGGGGTGAAAGAGGAGGTGTGCAGCAAAAGGTACGGGAAGAGTACAAAAATACCCATTATGTGCACTGTTATGCACACCAGCTAAATTTAATCATGCAGCAAGCCACTTCTCACATCCCAGCAGTGAGAGTTTTTTTTTCTGACTTGGGTGGGATTTCCAGTTTTTTTACCCGGTCACCCAAACGCACTGCCATTCTGGACCAGATCGTTGCACGAAGGCTGCCAAGAGCATCATCCACAAGGTGGAACTTCAGCAGCAGGATCGTGAGCACCTTCTATGAGAACCTAGCTGACCTAATAGTGTGTTTTGAGACCATCAGGGCAGACAGCTCATTTGACAACAACACAGTGAGAGAGGCATCTGGGTTCCTGAGGATGCGGCAGGACGAAGATTTCCGTTTCTTCCTGCAGTTTTTTCATCAAATAATGCCTCACGTTGACATGATGTACCAACAGCTGCAGAAGAAGGACATTGACATGGTCTTCATCAAACGTGCCCTGAAGAACTTCACCTGCAGCATTCAGGCCATCAGGTAAGAAAAGACAATACTGTAATATTTATGCACATCATGTTCATTACAATGCCTGAATGTTGTGATGATAATAATATACATGGACTCAAAAGTAACTTGCATTTTCTGTTTCATTTACTTTTTTGCAGTTTCATCACCTTATTTGCATAAGATATTTAAGCTCATCCAGAAATATAGATTCAACCATTTCCATAGAGCAGATGCAAAAAACAATTTCTATAACTTACTATAACTGATTTTTTTAACAGGAATTGGTGATGTTGACATACTGTTTCATTCATATTCTAACATTTTTTTAATCTGTCTCCCTTCAGGGACCGAAGCTCCTCTCAGCAACAGGAACAAGAAGCACCAGGTGCCAGAGGCTCAAGGAGAGCATTAGGAGAACGGGAGAAGCAGAGGCTGTCTAAAGAGGTATCTGCATTCACTACTGACCAATGATGTAGGCATACTCTAGTGCTGGAACCAAGTGATAGAAAATCACAACCTCTATTTTTACAGTCATATAATAATGGATGATAGCAGGTTTTTTTCCTCGCCTATTATTTATCTATTATACTCACAAAGATACAGATATGGAGGACAGAAACTGACATAATAAACCAAAATGTATATATTTTGTTTTTGTTTTTACTTTCCCATACACTGTACATGCATTCCTTGATTTTACATTCCCTCGTCTTCTCTTTCCTTTACTTTATGCATTTCTGCCTCATTTTGCAAATCAGGACAGTTGTCTTCTTAGGTTCAACTCCTCTGCTATTGGTCAATAAACAGGAGCTGGATTCATTTTAGTGTTGTTTGGATGGTTTTATCTTGGATTTTTTTTTTATTGCAAGTTTTAATATTGGAGTGAGTTTGTTTGAAATCGACGGTGAGCTGAGTGAAAGACTTGCTGCAAGCAGGTGTTTTCAGCAGATTGGCTGTGCTGGGAGAAAAGTGTGCAGCAGTGCCAAGTTGGCATTAGAAGGCTGAGGAGAGAGATACACAGGAGGCCCAGGGGTGTGATGCGACCACCGGGACACAGAGGTTCCCCCACTTCTTCCTCCCCTCAAGGATCCTGCGAGCTCCGTGGTCACCCTGAAAGCAGAGATACTAGCCAAGAGGGCCGCTTATAATCCGGCCTGGGTAGCTCTCCCCTCAGCCTCCTAATGCCTGCAGAAGGACACTACTCACATGTGCTGCTGCCACCGAGCACATGTGGTCGCTGCTTCCAGGTCGCACTGGGTCGCCGTTCCACCAGTCGTTCACTGTCCTAGCCAGGGTCTGCCAAACAGCCAACTCAGTCCTGCTGCATTTCTTTCTCCCAGCGCAGCTAGTCCGCTGAAAACACCTGCTTCCTCTCGTCTCAAACAGTCTCAACAGGTGGAGCAAGTCTTTCACTCAGCTCACCGTCAATTTCAAACAAACTCACTCCAATATTAAAACCTGCAATAAAAAAATCCAAGATAAAACCATCCAAATAACACTAAAATGAATCCAGCTCCTTTCTGCTTATTGACTAATAGCAAAGGAGTTGGAGCTTAAAAGACAGCTGTCCTGATTTGCACAATGATTCAGAAATGCATAAGGTAAAGGAAAAAGAGGGTAAAAGGGAAACAAGGGATGCAGTAGAATGAAAAGGAAAAAACAATATATATATATATATATATATATATATATATATATATATATATATATGTATATATTCCAGCTGTTATTTTTGAATTATGTGTGACGACCACTAGGGGTCGCCCTAATTCGGTTTGGTTGAAGGTTTGAGTGCCATTATCAGTACTAGGTGCACCTGGGCCTGGTGTGCCTCAGCTTCTTTAAGCCTGCTTCTGTCTGTTCACTGGGTGGCTCCTCTGTGCTGTGGGGAGTTCACTTACCCACCTCTGGCTATTTGGTTTTGCTTTAACAGATCTGTGACACAATCATGGGCCATGCCAGGGACAGGTTTTCCTTCACCAGCCACCTTGTGAGTGCCATGCTTTTAGAGGGAGGGCTGTTCGACCGGCACCAGCAAACATTCCCCGAAGAGGCTCTGAAAACCACCGTGAGGGCATACCCCATGCTACACAAGGAGAAGCTCAGGACTGAACTTTCTCTGATCTATGAAAGTCCAGACTTCAGGGGCTGGTGTGGTGCACTGGCTCTATACCAGGTTCTACAGAGCTACAACCTCCAGGAAACCTTCTCTGAGACTATGGTGCTGTTGAATATTCTCATCACCACTCCGATGACGACAGCTGAAGCTGAGAGGTGTTTCTCCACCTTAAAGAGAATCAAAACATTCCTGAGAAATACAATGGGACAGGAACGTCTGAATGCATTGGCCATGCTTTCAATGGAGAGGGAACTTGTCAGGAACATGCCTGATTTCAATGAGAGGGTGATTGATCACTTTGCCTCTTTAAAAGAGAGGCGAGCAAAATTTCAGTACAAGTGATGAGTGTCATCAAATGGTTCATTTTGTTATATGTTGTGTTCTCCAAATGTTGAAAGCAAATTAAACAGTGCAAAGTAATGCTGTAAACTTCGCTATTTGAATTTGTTTATAATTTTATCCATTGAAGTGATTATCTTTGCCATCATCGGAACAGTTGCCCCCCAGAAATATTTGTCAGGAGCCGCCACTCCAGGCATGGGTTGCAGCCTGTCAGAGCAGCTCTCACTTGTTCACTCTCTTTTTTATTCTTTGCTTGTTTTGTGTTGCGTGTTTTTAACCGCATGATCCACAGGAGTACTTTTGTGTCGTTTGTGTTCATTTTTTAACTTTTATCTGAACTTCTGGGGGTCGCACAAGGAAATTCTCCCAGGTCCATCCACGCACCTATTATCTACAGCAGGGACCAGCTGATGAAGTTGCGGCCACCGGCGCTCTTCCACACAGATGCGCCTGTTCTGCCCCCTGAATTGAGGAGGAAATACAGGGGGTGCCGAGCGGGGCTTAGAATACAGCAGAGGAAATGGAGATATAAACCAGTTTTACCCTCCGTGATTATGGGAAATGTCCGTTCTCTGCCCAACAAGATTGATGAGCTCACAGCACTGACCAGACTCCAAAGGCATTTCAGATGGTGTAGTTTGATGTTTTTTACAGAAACATGGATGAATGAGCTCATCGCTGACTCTGAGGTTTCCCTGGAAGGATTTAAACTCGCATGCGCTGACAGGAGCGCAGAACGGAGCGGTAAGCAAAAAGGAGGGGGGCTGGCTGTGTTCATTAATGAGAGATTGTTAGGGATTTTCTCAATCAACCTAATTACCTGACGCTGAGGAGATAAGGGAGAAAGACAAAATGAGACACATAGAACCGTTTGCAAAGGGTGACAGACCGACTCAGGACAGAGAACAGTCTGCCCTGAGCAGCTGCCAACACAGTTTATTTAAAGTGTGAGATAAGGCAGTGGGTGTGTTTATATGATGTGTGTGTGTGTGTGTGTGTGTGTGTGTGTGTGTGTGTGTGTGATACAGAATGAAATAGAGAAGCAGTACAGGACTTAGAAATTCTATAACATAATCCCTCCTGTTGTATGGTATTCATACATAACAAGCATGAGATTTCTGCGCTGAGCAAGTCATGGAAAATAAGCGTCAACAGTAGAATCAAAATAATAAACCTCGGTACCGAATGCGAAATCAGTGGAAGCAATCACATGATGGTAAATGACAGCACATGAAGCTGCAGCTGAGCAGCAGTCAGAGATCAGTACCACAATANATTATTATTATTGTAAAGTTACAAACGTGTAACTTTTCAAGCACTTTGGGTTTTTTTTATGCGACTATTTTCCTGTCCTGTCTGTGTCTTAGCTGCATCTCCTCTCAATCCTCCAGAAAAACTGCTGCATGGCTTCTTCATTTTCAACTAATGAGTTACTTGAAATTAGCAGATCAGAAAGATCTGTCAACCGCAAAAATAGCGGAATGTGCGCTGTGCGGCCGCGCCAGTGAGGTGACGTCACCGAAGCACGGGAGCTGCAGCAGCGGAGCGCGTCAGGCACAAATGAAAGAGAAAATATGAGCAAACATGAACGATCGTGTGTTAATTATGGTTTTTTTTTTTGGTGGCGCCACTTTGAGAATGTTACTGTGGCCGTGCGCAGGACACAGCTGCCCGGCGAAGCGCATCAGTAGCCTAATCAGCGCTCTGCCGCTCTCCATCCTCTCCGCCCAAAAACAGACCCGCTACGCTGAGAGTCCAAATAAATAATGTAATATATGTAGGAACTGGATCTTTGTTCGGGCTCCCCCTGGGTGTGTAAGTTGAGGGCTTCCAGGGGAGCCCGGCGCCCTTTCAGGGGAGCCGGGCTCCCTTTAGCTCCCCCGTAATTCGAACCCTGGAAATATGTCATATTTGACCTACAGTCCAACCTCTAAGCAGGACTGTTACTTACTTCGTCGCTAGACATGGTGCCTTGTTTTGATAATATCGAGCCGCGCTCTGGCCGTACATCACTGTGAAACTTTTTTTTTTCATAGTGAAGAGTTCATGCGCGCTCTCGTGCCGGGCTGCAGTTACTCACAGCGCCGAGCGCGTCGCTAATGAGTTTCGTTTCATCATCCTGCCTCCTGCTCCTTTAACATTCATGGACTCACCCATCTCGACTCACGAGGGGGAAGGCTGTTGTTGGTTTAGCGTCCAGGAAACAGCAGAGAACGACTCGGCTAGTAGAAGCTAACTGTTAGCATTAGCAACTCCACCACACAGCAGAACTCCTCCAGGCTTGTGTTAGTTGTGGAGATAAAACATCAAAGTTGCAGAGCAAACAGAGTCAGTGGTAGAGTCATGTTGCTGTTAGCCAATCAGAGGAGAGATGTCCAAATATCAGGAAATAAGACTCCAAAACCTGCCGTCTGAAGCTCAGCTCTGATGTGGCTCACTTCTACTTCCTCAAACTGGTGCACTGGAGCTTTGTTTCCCCAGACTTACAAGGTATTCATTCCTAATAGAGACCACTGCAAATGTATTTTTTAAACAAGTGATCTACACCTTTAAATTGGAGTCTGCTAAATTTATTACAACATGCTCAGCTTTAATATGAATAGGTGGAATAAACATGAGCTTATTGTCTTTCATTTGTATCTTTTAGTGTTTAATAGCGTAGCTAAAATGGGTCAGAGCATCGCCGAGAGCCGCCTTCCCATTCACCTTTTAAAACATATAAATATTGTCAACTCTTAGTATCACTAGCTGGNGAAAAAAGTGAACCTACGGATTTTACGAGAAATGTTCGGTTTGGGCGTGGCTAACCGTCAAACATTGGCCTGCCGCCACGCCATGCTTTCCTATCAAAGCTCCCTATTTCACCCCTTTAACCTAATCAGCATCAATTTTTGTCATATAGCAGTGGACATGTTGGGGTCTCTTTGTGTCCAGTATTGGCAGGTATCGAAAGAAGGTGGGGCTTGGGGGCCATGGCGAATTTTGATGTCACGCCATGCATTTACGTTTGCCTGTCATTTCCTCAATTTTCATGACATTGCCACGAAACTTGGGGTGAGCCATCCTAGTCCGACCCTCAATAGAAGGTGACGTAAAAATCCGGTGGGCGTGGCCTAATTTTTGAAATAGCGCCCCCTATGAATATTTAAACTGTCAGCCCCAAGCCATGCTTTGCTTGAGAATTACTAAACGTTGCACGCTGATGTAGTGTCTCAGTATCTACAAAAAAGTCTCTTTAAGCTATGCTCTATATTGCACAGGAAGTCGGCCATTTTGGTTCCAGACGCCATGGCGAATTCTGGCGTGACGCCGTGAACTTACGTTTGACTGTAACTTTCACTAACACCCTCCAATCAGCATGAAATTTAACACGGTGAACAACAATCCAGGCCCTCAACCAAACAGGCGCAAATGGTTGGTGAACGTGATCTTATTTCACCACAGCGCCCCCTACATACCTATAAACTGTAATAACTCCTACAGACAAGGTCACAGCTGCACCAAACTTCCTTTGTGTCATCACACAGAAGTGCCCAACACATTCCTGTGGTCATTGGTTGATTTAACTTTAGCCCCGCCCCCTCAGACATTTTTGGCCCTGAGCAACACATGCATGGTGCAATTCACACCAAAATGCACACAAATGATTGTTGTCAACCTACAAATTGCTCAATGGGATTTTTAATGCAATTTGGGACAGCGCCCCCTAGATACAATAAAACTTTAATAACTTCAACAAAAAAGCTCTAAACTGTACCCAACTTGGTGGGAGTCATCACACCACTGCACTCAACAAATGTATGTGCTCATTGGTTCAAATCAATTTAACTCCGCCCCTTTTCAGCCATTTGGCTCTAGATACCAAACGGAACATCTGATTGATGCCAAACTAACACAAACGCATCATTGTCAACCTAAGATTACCTCAATGGGATTTTAATGTTATCGCCCACAGCGCCCCCTAGATAACTTTAAAATTTAATAACTTCGAAAAACAAAATCACAACTGTACCAAACTTCACTTGTGTCATCTTTTGAGTGCACCAAACATATTTATGTGGTTGTTGGTTCAAGTCACTTTAGCTCCGACCCTTGAAGCTGTTTGCTTCTACAAAATGCACGCAACATCTGATTGACGCCAAACTAACACAAAGCACCGCTTAACTCACTAGCGTGGTCAGTTTAGAGCATCCCCTAGTGGTGAGATGCACAATTTTTTTGGCAGGCTCGGAGGAGGTGCTGAGTTGGGGTGAGGTGCGGATGAAGTGACGGCTCCCAGTTTCAGAGGTCGCGGGGGTTGACGTTTCTGTGCCGTGGCGGTGCACAGGTCCTCCCGGGCTGCCACTGGAGGCCGGAGCGGCGCTAAGCTGCGAGGGCCGAACGACGCTGCTTGCAGCTTTAATTTGAATTGTTTCCTCAGAAAACACTCTAATCATTCAGTCTGTTTCAGAGCATCTAGTCATCACCTCATACACAAAATGTGTTCCAATGTCCGACCTGATAACAGAAGGAAATCCATAAGTAGGGAAAAAATGGTTACATAACACCTTTGCCACTGTCAAAGCGTCACATTTCTTTGTAGGGTTAAATTCTGGCCATTGGGATAATGTATTTATCACCACAAGGGAACATTTCACTCCATGCCTCTGTGACAATTTAAGAAATCCATGTGTATGGTGTGAAACGGGTATTCTGGCGTGTTGAGGTGTGAGTGACGGTATATCTGAGGTGTGTGTGGCTACGTGGATGCTTGGTGTGAATTGCGGTGTGCATGCATTCATTTCTCTGATCCCGGTGCTATTCATGTGTGAGCTGGAGAACAGAGTGTGTGTGCTGCTGCTGCTGCAGAGTGGGCGTGGACCAGAGTGAGGAGTCCTGCATGTGTGTGTGTGCTGGGGGTGTGGCTGAGAAGGTTCTGGTTCTGATCTGAGTGGGTTTTGTGTGCGTGTGTAAAACGCTGCTGGTGTATTGGACTGGGAGCGCGAGCGTCCATGTGTGTTTTCCTGAGCAGAGGCCGTCGCAATCTAGGTTCTAAATTATATTAAACAAACCACTCGCAAAGAAGAATAACTACAGTGTGGAAAGACGTGTTTATCAACTGTTTTTGTTACCACGGTAGAGGAGTAGCTGCATTAAGTCTGGATGACGACCTTGGCACCAGCAATTCTTTAACTGCTCTGCACCAAGACGTTGAGGCAAAATAATAAACAGGCCTGAAGAAAACAGCTGCTCAACCTTGGAGCAGCCTAAACTGTCTACATAGAATAAATACAAATTCGCAGAGACAAATAAGTCAACCAGTGGACTCTGACAATTGTGGTTTTATGACGTATTGTGGTTAACTGGACATGTTCGAGGTCTTCTGGCTGTGGTTGGATGTTTTGGGACTGTTTGAAGACCTCGTGGAAGATTTGTGTGGTTTATTCGGACGGATGCGATAAAGATTATAAATTTACAGTATCCATTGTTTCTATATTCCCCAGCTAAACAACTGTAATTTTTCCTTCCTTTACTCTGGAAGACTGTGTGAATTCTGGCACACAAGCTTCCCTTATTGTTGGAGAAAGTCTCAGTTTCATTTAGCTTTCCCGGCATATATCATACTGGTTGTCATGTCAAATTAAAATCAGTATCCCGTTGGTAGCTTCAGCTATGAATTTTTCCCTTTAATCGACTTAATGTCATTCAAAATAAAACAAATAAAACATCTACCCCATAAGATATACTTAAAAAAAACTCAACTTTGAATGAAAAGGAGCGGAATGAAGAAAACATCTTATAATTTCTGCCCCCTTTCCCAGGAAAAAAAAAGATCTACACAGTATCCATTTGTCAGACACATATACAGATTAATTTTTAAGTATTTCCTATTCTTATTTCCAGAGCGATCATGACCATTGGCTTAATGTAAAAGTTTCATAATTACTTGGTACACTTAATTTTGTACATTTTCTGAATATATTAAATGACAGTGATTTTTTAATTTCCCTTTTAAGGTTATTCCATAATTTAACACCATTTACAGACATACTCCATTCCATAATTGTAGTTCTAATTCTAGGTTTTATAACATATCAGTTTCTTACAGCATATAATCACTAGTTCTCTTTACAAATATCCTCTGAACGTTTGTTGGCAGAGTACTTAAGTTGGCTTTATACATAGCTGTAAGATTTTCCAGTCTTTTAAATCATGAAATTTCAGTAATTTATATTTGATGAACAACGGGTTTGATGGATCTCTACAGCCACTATAGTGGATGATTCTCAAAGCTCTTTTCTGTCAAATAAATAAGGGTTGTGTATAGCTTTGGTATGTTGCTCCCCAGATTTCTACACAATAAGTCAAGTATGGAACAATCAGTGAATTGTACAATGCCAACAAACCAGAATTAGTCGGTAAGAACTTGACTTTATGTAATGCTCCTAAGGATTTGGCAATTTTATCTTTTATGTAACTAATATGTGATTTCCAGGTCAAGTCTTTGTCAATAAACACGCCAAGAACTCTTGTGTCTTTTACCCTTGTGATTTCAGTCCCATCTATTTCCAATGACACATCACTGTTGTGTTTATCTTTAACAGTATGAAATTTGTTTTATTAAGATTCAGTGTCAATCTATTTAAATCAAACCAGTTTTTTAATTTTAATCAGTTCATTATTCATCACTTACGCCACTTATTATTTTATTTTTATCTGCTAATAAACAAAGTGCCCCCTTGACTCCCAAGGCTGTAAGTTTGCCACTGTGAGAAACCCACCTGCTGCTTGGTTTCTCTCTGTCTCTCTGCCGGAGAGAAACACACACATAGCTCTCTGTGTGTGTGGACGCTAAACAGGTGATTTCTTAACTACACATTCAGTCTTTTCACAGATTCTCCAACCAATAGGAATTTCAATGTTCAGAGGCGATAATTTAAAGTATTCAATATGCTGTTTCGAACGTAACAGGAAGACTGCAACCTCTTCATTCCCCGGGGATTCAACCTCTTGACCACTGAAATATCCTCTAATTTTAATTGATGTCTAGGAGATCTCCACTTAATATTTTTATCACAGTTTGAACTCACAGGTTATTATTTGAAATAAGTTTCCGATTAATTTTTTCAAGTGTACCAGACCTGTTTAGACAAGCAATAAAGACTATTAAACTCCGAGTCACGCATGGTAACCCTGAGAAGGAATATCTGCATTGTTTGGATTATCAATGACCTTAGAGTTATGTGAAGGGGGTAGCCTGCAGTTCCTATCTAAATGTCCTTTCTGATTGCAGTTCCAGCATGTCACTGCGCTCACATTCACTGCATGAAAAGGGGGGTTTTCGTCAGTATGTGGCAATGTAAATTGCCATGAAAGTTCAGGCAAACGGCTGTTCTTGTCAATTTGCAAGCTTAGATGGAAATGGTCAGGAATTGACGTGAATTTTGTGTTTCAAACTCAAAGACAATGGCAGGCACCCCCCTCACCCCTCCCATCTCTGGTCTTTGTTAGTATTTAGCTTTGTTGTGTAAGTGCAACTGCTGGAAGCCACAGACATG
>SSNS01002334.1:0-10835 GCA_006937985.1 Aphyosemion australe | reverse complement strand
TGCGCCTGTGTGCTTGCGCCTGTGTGTGTGTGTGTGTGTGTGCGCGCCTGTGTGTGTGTGTGTGCGTGTGTGTGCGTGCGTGCGTGTGTGTGAGATGAGATCAGTGAGCTGTTTCCACCCGGACCGTTTTAGACGTGACACTCTGAGCCTGGTCACCGACATGTATATTAACACGTGTTTATATACATGTCTATGATGTGTTCATTAAAATAAAGCCACTAATGCTAAACATGTGTTTACGTGGTCAATTTATTTAGTTTTTGTCTGTTAACATGACTTAATGAGTTAGCTGTAGCTACACATTAGCATAACTAGCACACGTTAGCATAACGCAGCTAATTGTTATCAAAAGCAGTTGTTTTCCTGTAAGGCTACGTTACAAATGAGTAAAAATATTAAATAAATAGGATAAATGTGAAATCACCCACTCATCTGCGACATGACGAGTCACTCCCAACTCTTAGGGCAGGTTGGATCAAAAAAATCAAATCTAGGAAAACTGAAAGGATTCTCCTCAGCGGGGTAGCAGGGATCAGGCTTGGAGACCAGCTAGGAGCTCTGTTATTCAGAGGTGGGGCTGGAGTAGAGCTGCTGCTCCTCATCAACAGGCTGAGGTGTCTCAGGAAGCCTCCTGGTCGCCTAATTACAGAAAGAACTACCGGGATACCAAGAACTAAACACCTTGGGCTCCCTCTGGTGGACATGGAGAGTAATGCCTGGAAGTGAGGGCTCTTGAGCTGCTGCTGCTACAATCTAACAATGAATAAGTGGAGAAGGTCACATTTATCATTAAAACCTTCATAAACTTCAAGGTTGAAAAGCTTCAGTAACTTTATATGTTACTTGAGTTAATAATTGAAGTATTAATTGTTTAAAACAAATACACTCAGCATTAAGGGGTCGGATTGGGGGGTTAAACCACCAAATAGTTCCCACCACGGGGATGGGTCACGTGGAGATTTCACCAGTGTGTGACGATAACTAATGGGACTTGACTTTAGTTTCTGCGGGAGAATTTAAACAAACTCAGATTTCTCCTGGACAGACATCATTTCTATACGAACACATGAATTAAATCATTTTAGTTGTGTTGTGTAACTAGAAGGTCATTCATAATTATTCAGATTTGACTCGTATCTCAGGTTTCCTCACTTTGAAATTCATCTAAAGCTGACTGAGAAAAATCCTCATTGCTTCCACAGATTGTTTCTCCTTTAGAGTTCCTGCTGGTCCTAAATCAGGTTAGGTTACAAAGTAGGAAAAGAAGAACTGCAAGAACAGGATGATGCCATCCAAATAGGTTAAATGGGTACTTGTCAGTATTCCCTTGTTACGACCCAGGAGAAAACACCTCAAACCCTCCTTCAACAGTACTTCTGTTCAGCACCCCAAACAGCTCCTGTTAAAGCCTCGGTCCTGTTCAGAGAGGCATGCTGAGCAATCCTCACAGCTCTGCTACATCTACCTGACCTGCAGCAGCTGCAGAACAGACAGAGGAGGACTAAGAGTCCATAGAGAGTTGATTGTAGTCTGGTGTTTTCTCCCTGTGGTGATAAATGTGGTTTGGTCTAGAAGCCTCCGTTTTGGTAAAACACTCCATTATAGGCTTTGTGAGTCAGCTTCTGGTGAGGAGTGTTCTTTCTTTGGCTAATAAATAAATAAAATAGGTTCTTACTGTTTGACAGATTGGTTGCTTTTGAGTACCATTGTGCTGAACCTGAGAAGCCTTGGTTCTGTGTTTAAAGACCTTTTGCTAACCTGTAGGTTTTGTTTTGGTTTGTGGAAAATAATAAATCATTTTCTAACCTCTTCAGTTAACTACGTACATGCTTGTGGTTATCAGCCTTTTGCGTTAGACCCCTCAGCCAAGGTGCATTTTCCAGCAGGATGGAGCACCGTGCCATAAGGCTAAAGTGATAACTCAGTGGCTCGGGGACCAAAACGTTGAAATGTTGGGTCCATGGCCTGGAAACTCCCCAGATCTTAATCCCATTGAGAACTTGTGGTCAATCCTCAAGAGGTCCTCACCCACTAAATGTGACAAACTCCAAGAAGTGATGATGAAGGAATGGGTTGCTATCAGGATTTGGCTCAGAAGGTGATTGAGAGCATGCATGAGTCACATGAGCAGTCAGGCAGCATTCTGCTCTTTGCTCTCACTCAGATTACAGCAGCGATCGAGGTCAGAGTCAACATGAACACTTTCAGCACCTCTGTGTTTCTGGTGGTTTTTAACTTTTTATGGACCTTCTCTACAGGAGGTGAGTGCTGCTGTCACACCATTTTAAACCTACTCTAGTCTAGATGATACTCATGTGTTAATAAAATGTTGTTATTTTTATAACACCAGGAAACTTAAACAAATCTTAACTAAACCTGATTTATTTATTTATTATAAAAACGGAGGAGTTTCATTTAGTTTCTGTTTTGGAGCTAGAAGTTTGTTTTAGTCTAAAAGTTTTTATCTGTCTGACGGGGAAAAAGTTGAGACATTTTTGAACTTTGTCACGAGTCAAAGTCCACGCTGACACATTATCCAGCTGGTAAAGAAATGTAATCAGGTTAAAAAAATAACAACAGATTAAATATTAAACCAAATGAACTAAATCTGTTTGATGTAGAAGAAACTTTCTGTTCTGAACTAGTTCAACTGGTCAGTTTAGATCCTAGTTTCTGTTTTCTAAGGCACTGGGCACCAGCACCTGCACCTGCTGTCTCCTCTGGGTTATAAACCCCAAATCTGTCAGTTTGACTGAAACAGCTGATTATTTTTAAATGACCCCACAGAGGACATGGCCCGCCTACTCACCTTAAATCCATCATGAGTTCTTTTCTCTGGGGTTTAATCTGAACTCTTATTTGAAGGGTATTTATTTTTATTAATTAGGATATTGACCCATATGTTTACATGGAAGGGGCGGGGCTAGTAGGGTGATCCATTGGGTTGTTTGGTAGAACCTTAACGTTGGACGATGGTGTCTGGTCGGGTCTGTCCAGAACCAACAGGGCTTCGGTTATTTTAGGCACCAGCAGGATCTGATTCCTGCGTCTGTCTCTGGTGAAGTCAAGCTTCTAAATATAAACAGGGAATCTTCTGTGTGTCAAACATATCAGGGATCATCTGTCCAGCACAAACCATGGCTGCCTTCATGAATGAGATGATGGTTAGCAGACACCTGGACGAGATAAACAACATCCAGGAAGTTTTCACAGCACATCAGTTTTCCTACGTTTTGTTATGTTGCAGCTTTTTTCCAAAATGGATTAAATTAATAATTTATTCCTCAACATCCAACACATGATACCCCGTGCAGCAATCCACCAGTCAGGCGTGTGTGGTAGAGGGTCAGAGGCCACGCAGCAGCCCACCTGGACACCTGAAAGACTCTCAGACCAGGAGAAACAAAGTCCTCTGGTCTGATGAGACACAGATTGAACTCTGGTGTGAAAGCCAGTTGTCACATCTGGAGGTGAACCAGGCATCATCAGACGGACAGCACCCCTACAGTGAAGCACGGTGGTGGCAGCATCATGCTGCGGGATGTTCTTCAGCAGCTGGAACTAAGAGATGAGTCAGGATGGAGGGAAAGAGCTACGTACAGAGACATCCTGGGTCAGGGTTCTGACAACGACAACAAGCAATGACCAAAGCACACAAAAACATCAAAGGAGTGTCTTCAGGACAAATCTGAATGTCCTTGAGTGTCCCGGCCAGAGAGCAGACTTGGATCTGAGTGGACATCTCTAGAGAAATCTTAAAACGGCTGCACCGACGCTTCCCGTCCATCCTGATGGAGCTGGAGAGGAGCTGCAAAGAGGAACGGGCCAAACTGCCCAGAGACAGGTGCACCAAGCTGGTGGCGTCACAGTCCTGAAGACATGAGGCTGTAGCTGCTGCCAAAGCTGCATCAACAGAGGATCGAGCAAAGGCTGTGAATACTTAAACTCGTGATTTCTCTGTTTTTGGGGGTGTGGGGCTGGGTTGTGTGTAGAATTCAATGTATTTTGGAAAAAGGCTGTAAAAAAAACGAAATGTAGAAAGTTAATGTAGTATAGGTACCTGGAATTCTATGGTTTTATTTGGATTTATGTGGTTATTTACATGGAATTCTGTGGATATTTACATGGAATTCTGTGGATATTTACATGGAAAGCTGTGGCTGTTGCATGGCTCTGTAGTAATTTACCTGGATTTTCATTGTTGTTTTAATCAAATAGATATTTAAAGGAATTCTGTGGTTGTTTACATGGAATCATCTGAGACTGAATGAGGAGGCATCAACATGAACTTCCATGGCTATCATATGAAACGGATCTTGTTTGTTGGTTGGATTTGCCTGGAATGAGTCTGTCTCACCTTTTAGGTTGAATTAGTTCATAAATGAACTTTTTCCAGTTTCACCTGTAAATCCAGCAGTGAAATCCCAGCAGGAGTGTTTTTGACGTTCCTGCTGAAGTAACCATGGAAAGGTTTAAATACTAACACGACATTTAGGGAAGTGGAGTTGTTTTAGCTTTAAGACAGGAGCAACACGTTAGAGAACTGCAGCTGATCAGGGAGAAACATGGAAACACAACAGGATAATCATCTGTGATGTTTCCGTGTCCATGGTTTATCTCCTGCCTCCAGCTCTGACTGGCTTCTGCTCTTTCATCCATACAGACGTCTTCTGCCAGCTCAACCAGACGTGCATCCTGCTGTGCTCATTTAGTTCTGGTGATGAGGTCGTCGTCCACTGGATTCAGCAAACGCCGGCCAAGGCTCAGGTCCACTCCTACTACCACAACAGTGACCAGCTGAACCTGCAGGACGCTAAGTTCAGAGGCAGAACGTCCATGTTTAGGGACCAGATCTCCAGTGGAAACGCTTCGCTTCAGCTGACAAACGTCCAAGTTCAGGATGAGGGCACCTATCAGTGCTACACCAGCACCATCTCTGGAAACATGGAGCTGTTCACCAAGCTGGAGGTCTACGGTACGGTGCTTCCCATCCTGATGCATTTACTGGGTTAAATCATTTCTAGAAGGCTAAAGGTTCATGATGTGGATCAGCGACACGCCCCGGGTTAACTCCCTAGACTGGACCGTCTGCATTTCTATCTAGAGACGCTCCTCTTCTTCTAGTCTACAGGAACCAGCAGGAAGGTGGATTTTAAATCTAAATGAAGAAAACTGAGTAAAGCAGTGAGACTAAAACCAGTTAAAGTTGTGATAAAAGTTATAAAAAAGTCATTTTCTGATAAGAAAATATCATGAAAACAAGGAAATAAATCTGTAAAAGAATGTGGTTGAGTAAAAGAACCTGTAGGTGAGCTCTGAGTTATGATGGGAATGCTGGGAATGCTGGGTGTGTAGTTCAAGTACCAGAGAAGAAGTAAAACCAGTTTGTTCTGAAAGGTTTTAAAGTTTAACTTTAGTTTCACTGAGGTGATTTTATAAGTATACTGCTCCTGGTTTTTGGTCTGGAACATGTGGCAGATAAGCTTTTCCTCCCAGACTCAGACGGATGGAGCGTTCGTCCAAGGCTGAGAGCTGAAGGTCACGCAGCAGATAGACGCCACGGTTGTTTGGTTTGTGCAGCAGAACGAAACGCAAACAGGAGAGGAGTGGAAAAATACAAGAAGGCAGAAAATTCAAAGTTCAGATTTAAGAAAAATCAAAGGTTTCAAATATAAAGTTAAACTAAAGTTTGACTCTGAGAGAGTGTGAAGTTTAAGATGTAAAAACTAAAAATGTTATAGAAATTAGAGAAAATACATTTAAATACATTTAAAAACCACACAGGAGGAAACTGTAGCGAGTAAATGTAAAAGTAGAAACATGAGGAAGAAGGAAGCAAAAGACAAAAATACAACAGAAGGACTTTAGATCAAAGCCTGATTCAGGTATTTCATCAGATGGTTTTAGACTCTTATTGTGAAGGAGCAACCAATGCTGTAGCTAAAGACTGAACATCTTATTTATTTAAAAAGATCTTTTTTATGTTTTCTGCAACCCAGAACCCTCCGAACAAACCTCTTTATCTCTGGTTTTAACCTTGTTCACGTTTCTCCTCGTTGTTGTTTTGCTGCCAGAGATTTTCTCACAATCTCAGTTTTACGTCAGTCCAGATGTTTTTCTGACCTTCTGATTTCAAATGAAACCAGATAAAGTTTCTGCAGCAACAGCTGACCTTCAAAAGTAAAGCTAGTCTCCAGTAAAGCCTGATAAAGACCTGAAGATTAAATTCTTCTGTTCGGTCTGTAGATAAGGTTCCACCAGCACAGACTCTTTCAAAATAAAAGACAAAGTGATGAAGACTCAAAACGTAATTTAATCAGAAACATCGGTCTGGTTGTAAACTCAGAACTTCCACTCCCACAATAAAACATGAGGGTTTAAAGTCCAAAATAAGCAGCTGATAAACTAGTTTAGTCTGAAAATACAGATGAATAAATGAAAGGTTCAGTTTCCCGGGTCTAAGAGCAGCAACGTGAGTTCTGATTGGTCACTAGACAGCAGGTCATCATAAACCCAGCAGAAATAAAAAATCAGAAGGATAAAATCTGGAGTCACAGGAACGATGAGTTATGATCATCCAAACTGGTTCAAATCATCTGGGACAGAAAACAGGAAACAAATAAAAACCTAAGAGAAAAATATTTCACCAAAAACACTAAAAATGTTTATTCTAGACTAAATAATTAGAGAAATACATTAATGATTAGATCATTTAACAATAACCCAGGATTTCTTAGCATCGTCACCTTTGAATCAACTTTATTGACACAAACAGTAAAATCGCTCTAACTCACCAAGAGCAGCTGCTCTGTCAGTCGTTCACTCAGATTAAACGTGTTTTTTTCTTGCAGCTCCCATCCAGAGGGTCAACATGAAGATGGTTTCAGATAGACTCACCTGCAGCTCTGAGAACATTTATCCAGAACCTGATCTCACCTGGGAACCGGACCCAGGACCTTCTGCACTACCACCAATCAAAAGCAGGACTAGTCAGCAGCTGTACACCATCAGCAGCTTTCTGAATAATCCAGATCCTAATCTGGATTACAGCTGCACCGTCAGCACAGCCAGAAGCAGGAAGAAAACCGTTTTTATTAAACCAGGTGGGTTTGGTCCACCAGCAGCTCGAGGAGATCATCTCTAGATGTTTCTGAAGAGTTTATTTTTGTGTTTTCCTTTAGGTCACGTGACGCCTTCAGACTCTGAAGCAACAGTCACCTGTTGGGATTTAGGCTCTTCATCCACTCGTCTCACCTGGTGGTTCAACCACACTCAGGTCATCCTGACCAGGAGAACACCTGGAGGTCCAACCCAGCCTACAGAAGAATGGCAGAAGTTTGTGAAGGACGTGTCGGACACAGGGAGCCTCACGCTGACGGGTCTGACCTCAGATCAGAGTGGAATTTACACGTGTGAAGCCAGCAGCACGGAGCTGACGTACATGAAGAACACAGCTGTTCGTATCAGTCATGGTAAGAGGCTTAAAGTTCAGGTCAGGTCTGCTGATGTGGAGCAGAAACACATCTAGAGCCGGGATTCAAGGTGGTACCAGATAAAAGCCTCCAGATGGAGCATCAGGACCAGTACCTTCATCAGGAACCGCTCATATCCAGTCCTACACAAGACTGCTGCCCCTGGTGGAGGATTTAAAATGGAAAGGGCCTGTTTTATTTCTTTATTAGTTATGTTGTTATAGACTTATATAATCAGATTAAACTGATCATAATCAGCTAATTTAAAAAAAACTATAATTTTTATTTTTTGATATTTGAGGCTCTATTCTCAGTCAGATAATAATCATGAAAAGATTAATTTTATAATAAAAAAATCTGCCCCCCACCCCCTCAAAAAAAAAAAAAAATCTAATACCAAACGTTTTGTGACATAAAGTTATTCAGTAGATTTGCAGGATCTACTGCAGACAGATGATTTTGCTGTAACACTTCACATGCATGAATAAATAACAGGCTTGAAATGTGTTGATATTTGTCATTTATTTAGTGACCTTTCCTCATTTGCAGGAAGCCAATCGACTGGTGGAGTCATTGGTGGAGTCGTGGCTTTTGTGGCGATTGGAATAATTGGGATTATTATTTTCTTTCTACACAAAAAGAAGGTAATGAAACAAAAAAGCAGGTTCTTTTTCTTATGCTAGTATTTATCATTTGTTTACTCTTTCTAGTCTATATCACATATTTCTGCTTTGCATCTTGTAATTAACTGAACCCATAGTGTAACTATGAATTCAGTTGAACATTTCCATTTCAGTTTAGCCTCAGCTAAAACAACAGGAAGCTGTACATTTGCTAGAAAGACATTTGAAGAGAAGATATAATGTTTTTCTCCCATTTGTTTAAAAAAATCAATACTGATTATTATTATTATTATTGCAGAAACTGTGTTTTAAGGAGAATTCTGAACCGATTGACTCGGATGGGGAGAAGAAGTCCCTCAGCTCCAATAACCCCCCCCCCCAAAAAAAAACTGTGAGTCTAAGTCCAGCCAACTTTTAAACGTTACTAGTTCATGATAGACTTTACCCAAAAGCTCAAGACTGCAGAGGAGTGCTGGAACAAAGATCAACCTGTAAACTGAGAGCTTGACCTTCTGGATTATCACCATCTTCACCACATCAGAGCAGAGCCACCTGTTGATCACCTGCCACCTCCTTTCCTCCTGAAAGGTTTCAACTCCAGTTGAGCCTCAGAGGCAACGATCCATCCTCCTGTGGTTAATGGTGCTTTTGATGAAACATATTTTGTGTTACTATGTTTACAATAATGACTCTAAATGGTAAATGGTAAATGATCTGTATTTGTATAGCACCTTCTTAGGGTTCTACAACCCCCCAAGGCGCTTCACAACACAATCAGTCATCCACACATTCACACACTGGTGCGGATGAGCTACAGCGTAGCTACAGCTGCCCTGGGGCGCACTGACGGAGGCGAGGCTGCTGACCACAGGCGCCACTGGTCCCTCCGACCACCACCAGCAGACAAGGCGAGTTACGTGTCTTGCCCAAGGACACAACAGTAACATTCTCTGGTGGGAGGCGGGATCGAACCTGCAACCTTTCGATTACAACCCGCTCTACCTCCTGAGCTGCTACTGCCCTGAAGTATATATGTATATAAGACTTTGTACAACAAAATGACTGGGGAGAGGGACGTCTGGGCCTCTCCGCTTAGGCTGCTGCCCCTGTGACTTGACCCCTGATAAGCAGAAGATGATGGATGGATGGATGGATGGATGGATGGATGGATGGATGGATGGACAACAAAATGATCAGTCACTACATATTATTGTGCAATATATTGTGTGCTTTCATAATTATTATAATCCCTTGTTATCAGTCTAAAACACATCAACTGCTTTTGACAACTTTTAAAATCATCCTGCCAGATTTGAGCTCTCAAAACTCATTCAAGTGAAAAATCAACAAAAGTCTCTGGAAAACAAACAAAAACCAACCAAACAAACAAACAAACAAAAGGCACAATAAACCACCCGTGAATAGCATGTATGATGTGTTAGTGATAGTAGATTATTCTTGTGGAAAATGAAGGAAAACACAAAATGGACTATTATTTATAACATGCGATTGTAAATATCTTCATCCTTTTATTATCATGCTTTATTAAAATTATATATTTATAAGAATTCTTGTTTTATTGGTGTAAAATAAATAGAATTGTGTCTTTTTTAATTCTATTGAATTTTGAATGTAAGAATTGTGCAGATGTGTCAAAGCCTTCACTGATATGATGATGAGATAATAAATCATTAAAAAGGAGCTTCTCAGAGTGCTGTATTGTTTGGTTCTGATCTGAGCATATGAATAACTCCAAAGTGTTATTCGTCTTCAACAAAACTAAAATAGGACTAAAAGCATTTATGAGATAAGTTCCTGTGGTGAGCAGAAGATAAATGCAGTGCTGGGATTAAGCTTAAATTCAGATTAAACTGATTCCATCATTAGATAATCCTGGATTCTCACACAGATTAACCTGAGCTCTCATTTCTTCTGCATGAAGCAAATAAAGTTTGTTCTAAAAACTGGTTTCAGGAATAATTTAATGTTTCTATAATGATCTAAACTCAGATCAGATTAAAACAACAAACTCAAAGACGTTACAGGAAGTATCAAAGAGCTGATCTGGTGTTAGTTTCTCTCTGCTTGCTGCAGTGACCTTTGACCCAGAACAGAAACCCAACCTCTGTGTGCTGCTGGGAATTCTGGGGAAAACTACGACGGTCCTAAAGTTCAAATTACTGCTACAGGTGTCAGGAAACCAAATGTAAACATGTGGCAGCAGGCGAGAACAGAACAGAGCACCTTTTAAACCAGGACAAGGTCGTGGAGGGGGCGGGGCTTAGAATGAGTCCTGCAGCCAGCCTCCAGGGGGCGCTAGTGTTGTTCTGGCTTCAGCTTCCACGTTTTTTTTTTTTTAAGTTTTATAAAGTTTAGTTAAACTCAGAGAACAGCTGAAGCTTCCTGCTGCTGCAGCTTCAACATCAGCTGATTGGTGTTACCTGTCAGGTGAGATGCTTGGAGAGTCGGTCATGCTCTGACTGAAGCGTGGGTGCAGCAGCAGCAGCAGGGAGGTGATACCTAACAGGAGCATGAAGGACGTGAGCTGGGTTCTGATCTGGGTGGTTCTGACTTCTGTCTGGACCTCATCAAGAGGAGGTGAGAGAAGCTTTTAAAGAACTGACTTTAGTGTGTGTGAGTGTGTGTGTGTGTGTGTGTGTGTGTGTGTGTGTGTGTGTGTGTGTGTGTGTGTGTGTGTGTGTGTGTGTGTGTGTGTGTGTGTGTGTGTGTGTGTGTGTGT
>SSNS01002333.1:0-10855 GCA_006937985.1 Aphyosemion australe | reverse complement strand
ATCAGTGTCAAAAACTGGAGGCCATGGCCATCGAGCCCCTTCCCTTTGAGGACTGCCTCTGCCAAATGCTTGACCTCGTCAAACCCGAGGTGGAAGGTCAGCTGTTTCACATTTCTACACACCGCTCAGAGTGGGACTGGTTCCACTTTGTGGCAGACGAACAGGCACGTTTTCAGGCCGGGTCATCGATCACTGGCTGAGGGAATAGTTACAGATGAGAGGGCTAACCGGGCTGCTAGTGTCACCCACACTGTCGGCGAATCCCCTCCCTACACTTCACTTTTCCACTGGGTTATTTAGAAGTTTAGTATTAATGTGAGTGAGAATCTGAGCCTGAAGCAAACTGATGGTGTGCAGCGCGACTGGAGTTGAGTAAACTGATATGTAACTAAAACAGCCCAACGTGTACGAGTGGTTAAAGCTCTGTTCTGGACACACAGGTCAGTTCGTATAAGGTCCAGCTCAGGGAGATTTTACTGGATGTTTTTTATTTGTTCATTAAACAAAAACATGTAGAAAATTTCTCAATCATGCTAAAAGAAAAGTAAGAAAAAAGTTTTAAATCAACTTTTATTTGATTTGCAACCATTTGCAGCCAGTTTGTCAAAAATTCAACAATTATGATTTTAATGGGTCACCTAAATAACAGTTTGGTCCATGGGAGCACAGGCCCCTGACCTCTGAGAAGGTCAGGTTCATTTCAGGTCATTTGAAAGCAGTCAAAACACCAAATCTGTGGATTTTGGTTGATCAATAAATGTTTTATGCAGGTAACAAACAATAAGATTGTTTATTTAAATCAAAATAGCTGATTAACCAGTGGAGAAAGCTGCTAGCTTCCATACAACATAACCATCGACACCTCATTTTAGGGCTGGGCGATAAGTCGAAAATTTATCGTTATTGAAATTTCTGACTCTAACAGATATAATTTTTCCCATGTCATTAAATTCGTTAATAAAAAAATGAAAAGATGTGTGTGTAGGTTGGCAACGTTCATGTCCCTGTAAGAAGCTGTACCACCTTCAACATAATACCTGTGACAGCCCCATCTAGTGGACAACTTTAGCTTTTGCGCATACTTGTAGTTATCGTCCATTTATCGTAATTGAGGTGAACTCCTCAATATACCGTGATATTGATTTTAGGCCATATCGCCCAGCCCTACCTCATTTAAACTCATCTCATTCTAACCCCGTGTAGGTAAGATCACTCTGCGAGACCTGAAGAGGTGTAAGATGGCCCACATCTTCTTTGACACGTTCTTCAACATTGAGAAGTACCTGGACCATGAGCAGAGGGACCCTTTCTCTGTGATCAGGGTGTGTAAGATCTGACCAGACGTTACCGTATGTCGGATTTCAGACGGATCACGTGACTCGTGTTTTTATGTTGCTTAAAGGAGGCCGAGACAGAAGGCCAGGAGGTGTCCGACTGGGAAAAATACGCTGCTGAGGAGTACGACGTTCTGGTGTCTGAAGAGGCGGCTAACGATGTTTGTAATGATGTGTAAGTTTGATTTGAATCTCTGCTTTGTCAGAATCAGCTGCAGCTACGGTTCTGGGCCCAGATTCATCAAAATATTAAAAATATGAACTGAGAAATAACCTTTATTGAGAAGTTTGCATTTTTTCCTTTTTTTTTTTAGAGAGAAATCTCATCTGTGATCGGTCTGAGGATAGATGTGACATTTAGCTGATTTTATTGAGATTATTTTATTATATTTATTAAAATAATGTCATTTTAACAAGTGGCAGACACTTTTTACTCGATATTGGGATTATACACCCAGATTTGTGACAGAGATGTCCCACAGACAGTGAACCAGTGATGAACCAGGCTGTTGACAGGCATGTTTGGTGATTTTAGGAACACCACTGACCTCTAAAGGCAGGCTGCTCCCCAGAGCAGGTAAGACACTCAGGGTACCCGTCAGGATTTTCCTCGTTCTCCTCCTCCTCCTCCTCTCTGAGCGAGTCTGGTCCTGGTTCTTTCTATTCCCCCTGCAATGTGCATGGAACATGTTCGTAATCCAGTCTTAGAGCTGGGAGTCTGTTTTCAAACCAGTTTCTGATTTTTTTTTTAATTAATAAAATTAAAAGTTCTACCCCATATCTGTCCCTGCCTTCATGTGGTGTCCCTGTGTCTTTTCCAGCCATACAGGCGAGTTTTTAAATATACTTGGGGTTTCATTCTGCTGTCTTGTCAGGAGTGGAGTTCCTGAATTATGATTTTTTATTACTTAATAAAACCTTATTTATTTAATCACAGCATTCGATAACTCCTGGTAAGAGGGCAAATGTGTTTTCTGTCTGTGGTTATCAACAGGTACTGGTTTAACCTTAAAAATGTTGTAATTTTTTCTTTTTAAAAAGGGTTTCAACACATTTTGTGTTATTTTTATCACATCTTTCCTCTAAAGCAGGGTGTCAGACTCACCAAAGTAAAACCTTGGTCCAAGTTGAAGGCGAATCTCTGTTGAGGGGGTTTGGTGTGACTTTTTCCGCCCTGATTCTGATCACCTGGTTCTCCGTGTGTCCTGTGTAGGTACGATCATGCTTTGGGCCCTTTAGGGCAGCACATCTCCAGTGAGCTGGGTCTGACTAAGAGACACTTTTTTGAGATTCCCAGTCCACACTGCAACCTGGACTTGGACGAATACGAGTATGAAGACGACTTCGAATGACAGCGCACTTCGAATGGTGTGCGGCTGTGATTTATGGCAGAGCGGCGTCATGCAGAGACGCTAAAACCAAAAACAGAACAATCAGGTTTTCTGTGTACAAAAACACATTTGATTGATAATTGAGTGTGTATTATTTCTCCATCTTTGTTTTTAATCTCATCAGAAAAGTTGATTCAAACGTATTGGCTGAAACATTCCACTGATCATATCACAGATTTCTTTTTATGAGGCTGTAAGTTTTTCTGTTGATGCCAAACAAGCCACAGTTAGGCCTTCTGCTTAAATACTAAAGCACAGCCACACCTGGACACATCTGTACTCAGAATCAGGATTTTCATGGAGTTGAGGTGTTAAATTATTAGATGCATTTCTGTACATATTTATTTTGCGTTTGCAGTGTTTGTAAATGACTTGGAGTTCTGCCTGTTTTTTATGTAATAAAGTACTTTAACTGAATGTGTTTTGACCTAAAAAAAAAAAGTAACATTTTACTTTAAATGAATAAAGCAGCTTTGGTTAATTAAATTGTAAAGGATGAGTTTTTTTTATTAATTATAACCAGGTTTGTTTCTGTGAATCCAAAAAATTATTTTATTTATTTTTTTATTGAAAGGAATTAAATAAAATACATAAATAGAACTTTTTCAGAAATGTTTACAAATAAAAGCCACATAATTTGAGTTACATCCAGGGCTCGAATCACACACATGCTTCTGGGGGATCCTTCTTCAGGCTCCCCCTGGGTGTGTCAGTTGAGGGCTTACGGGGGAGCCCATCGCCTCTTTGAGGGAGCCAGACTCCCCCTAGTTCCCCATAATTCGAACCCTGGTTACATCACTATAGAAAAAAATCATGTTAGTGTTATTTTAACATTCAAGTGGAGCTTACAGCTGTAACTTTTTTTTGTTTTCAATTGAAAAATGAGTAATTAAGCAAATCGGATATCTTCTGCCACGCAGCCCAGAACCCACTAATTTCTCAAGAACAGCTTGTTCTTCCAACCAGATCATTAAGTTTCATATGAAAAAGCAAGTCAGAGACATAAATCACTGATATGACCCTGAGAAATAAATAAAATGCTTCTACGTCTGCTGGTGTGGGGTGTTTAGACCTCTCACTTGACATTTCTGAGGTTTTACTCATCCACTTGTTAAAAAAACAAACAAGAACGCTCTTGAACGAAACTTGGCTCATCACTTCTAAAAGATAAATTATTAAAAGACTATGATTGGTTTTAATGTGTCATAATTTAGTTAAACCACTGGACACTTTAGCTGAAGCGAGGAAAGTCAGGAGCGCGTGTTCATGGAGAGAAAACGGTCCTTAAGGTGCAGTTTTTTTTTTTTAGATGAGGTCTTGTCCTCACAGCTCAACCTCCACAGTGCCATCTTCTGGCTCGTTGCGGATGCTGACAGATGTCTCCGAGTTGAAGCGTTTCTCCTGAAGCTCCAGAGGAACAGCGAATGGATCCATGTCGCGTAGCTTCTGCTGACTGAGGAGATCATATAAGAGTATGAGATGAGGACAAATGTTGTGTGAATAGTCTACGAAACGAAACGTGTTTTAGAAAGAACTCACTTAGGACAGGTGCTCGGTTTGGGAACTTTACTAACTTTATCAATCGGGCGATTCTGACAGGGAGACTTGCTTCCTGAAGGAGACATGAACATTCCTGATGGAGGTGACACTTGATGGCAACAAGAACATGATTCTGTGCTTGTTTGCAGTGGCGTACCTTCCAGTTTTTGTTTGGAGAAGGGAGAGCGACTGTGCAGGTTGGGCCTCCTGTCAGAGCCAACATATGATCCAGCATCCTCCGCTTCAGCCACAGCCAATAAAGATGCCCGGTAGTAGATAAGCGGTTGCCAGCACTCCTCCCTGAGGTCAATTATGTGCTCTGCAGTGTGCTTTAGGAGGTAGGAGAACCTGTACGAACACAAAAAGAGTTTGACAAGTGTCAAAGTTCATATTTCTCCAACCTGGCGTGTTGCTCGCGGCACTTACACCGTCTTCTTGTCTGGTTTGAGCAGCTTGCTGGAGAACTCGCTGAGGATGGTCAGGTAGGAGAGAAACGGCGGCGTGGCTGCATCTGGAGTCTGACTGAACCCTTGGAACACAAACTCTATGCTGGTCCTACACGTTTAAACAATAACTTATAAATGAATACACTAGACATGAATCCAGACTACATGAAGGCTCCTGCTGACCTGTGAATCATGACAACACACTCACGAAACTTGACCAAGTCCCCAAAGGTGAGGGCGAAGCGCCTGGCCAGCTCTTTGATGCTGGTGAACGTCTGGACTCTTGATTGGGCCCCGCTGCTGTTCTCCTGCTCCTGTTTGAGCCTCACAAACAGCTGAGAGCAGAAAAATACATCAGTAGATCTGCAGAGAGATCAGAGGGTGTAGCGGAACGTTTCATGTATACAAATGGACTTTTACCTGCTGCAAACACAGCACCAGAGTACGAGCACTCTCCATTTTATTTATCTGCCTGGTCCTAAACATCGTCTCCTTGATGATGTCTCCAAAGTCATTATTATACTGGGAACAAAGGGAGTTAATTATACAGTCATCTGTGATGCATGCTTTGCTGTAACATCTTTATAAAGACTTTTGTGAAAAATATGAATTATTTGAAAAAGCTGTAAAATTCTTTAAGTAAATCTCACTTTTTAAGCAAAACAGACATGAAATATTCAGAAATTGTGTTTCTACATTATGAAAGAGAGTAAAACCATTTTTTTTATCCAGATATATTTATTATTATTCTTAGGGTTAGACCGATATATTGGTCAGCTGATAAATCGGGCCGATGTTTGACATTTTTTATATGTCGGCATTGGCTGATATAACTCCTTAGTAAAGCCGATTTAAAGTCAGGCACATCCCCAGGCAGCCTGGTGCTGCTGCAGAATTTTATTTAAATGTATATTTACGTTCCTGAGTAACATCTGCTTATAAATGCTCAAAAAATATATTTTCAACTAAAATGTATTTTTAGTTACCAGTTTTGAATATTTAATACTTGGTCAGTTTATTAATTTGTTTGATTAACTTTAGTTAGATGCCTGATTGTAACACTGAGCTGTGCACACAATTAAGACTTAACAGCTGGTTTGATTCAGTGTTCAAAAACTGATTCAGTTTCAGACTTTTTGTGAATCAACTGACATTTTAGCATGAAAATAAGGTGGAAAACGTCATGAAAATCGGCCCAAAATATCAGCAGCACAAATCAGGCATCGGCTGACTATGACCTTCACCTATCGGCATCAGCAATAGAAAAACCAGTATCGTCTACCTCTAATTCTTCTTAATGGAGCCCTGTGTTAGTGGATAAGAAAATAGCCAATTAGCAAAAATGAGCCATTAGTGGCTAGTTATATAAAAATACCAAGCTAGCTAATTAGCCTATAACAAAAATAGGCCTGTCTATTTTAAAGTTTACAATTCTACTAGTTTCTCATTTACAAAATATAAATTAATTTGCAGCTTTTGCTGAAATTTTGAGCCTAACTGATGAATAGTGACTTTTTTGTGATTCAATTTCTGGGAGAAAAATTAAAAATATATTTTATTTTATTCTATTGCTGTAATTTTTTAAAAATTTGTCAAGTTTTATTTTAAAAAATGGAGTTTTATAGAGGTGAAAAGGGTAAATAAATTATATCTTCACATAAAAAATTGACATTTATTTTTTATTCCTCTATATTTAAATTTTACAATGCAGTTTTTTATGGAATAATTTTATTTATTTTTGTCTTTCAATGTAAAGAGGCTGATGAAATTCAAGGAAATGTTTCATTTTTCAGCAACATTTAGTTTGACTTATTAAAATATTTATAAAAAAAAACTTTTTTTCACAATTTTTTATATTATTTTTAAAAATTATTAATCAGAAGAAAATCAGTGTTTACTCATCTTTACCTTCATGTAGTACATGCAGACCTCAGCCGCCGTGCTCATCTCCAGCACTCCATGCACAATCAGTTTGCAGAAGGCTGCCAGCATATTTCTTCTTCTATGAAGGTCCTCCAGTCTCTCCATTTCAGCGTTTTCACTCACTGGGGGAGTGCAGCGTAAAGATTGGATGTGAGGCGGTGGAGAATAAAAGAAGCAGGTAGAGTGATTAATCACCAAAAAAAAAGAAGAAAGCAGAATGATGTTTTTAGTTTCAGGACGATGGCTTTAGCAGGTGGAAATCAAAGATAACATCAGACTGTAGTTATGGTTGTGACACCATGTGGCTTCAATCTTCCGCAGGACTAATAAAATGGGCTCGGAGGTGAGCGGGAGTTAATGGAATTTTCTCACGGAAAAAGATTGCCCTGATTTTATGATTTAACTCCGTGCCCCTGCCCTCAGAGTGATCTCTGCTCCAGCAGCTAATACGAAACACTGTCCATGGAACAAAAAAACTGTTACCAGGAATATCCAATAAAACAATAGTTTTTTATTACACGTTCAAAAACCAATAATCCTGTATTATATTTGGTTGAACATTTAAGAGATTCCCACCAGGAGGGTTATTGAATTTCTCTGGACGCTCCCATATTTGGATGCAATATGTCTGCGAAAGTCGAAGCGATCGTAAAGATAATAAAGTGTTTTAGCTGCAGCGACTGAATTCCTGAGTTTACCTGCAGGACTCTACAAAGAGAACACCCCTTTGGGTTTCCCACATGTCAGCCTTGTTTTCCTCATTATGAATCAGACAGGAGCACGCCGCTGTCATCAGTTTACAAGCTGCATCACTTTGCATAACAAAGTCGAACACGCTGCCATACAAATTAGTCAATCCTGCATCAGTCTGGAGGTATTAACGGGGCTTCCTTTGTAATCGGGGGTCAATTGTCAGGTCAGGTTGGAAATCAGAGCACATTTTACAGTCAGCAGGCAGCGCCGCGGTGACTTATTAAGCCGAACGTGTGGCCGTGCATTTAATATCTGCATGTTTTTAAGCACAGGAAGCTGCTGAGGTGAATGCAGAGCAACAGCGCCACCTGCTGAGCAGACTCAGAACTAATGCAAGCTGTTTGCATGAATGCACTTCTACTTTGATGCAGGTCTCAGAGAAATATTCCACTTTTTTCCAGCTCTGGTAGAAGAAAGATAATAAAATCATTTGTGAAAATAAAGCAGATTGTTAGAGAAATAATGGCTGCATGGAGGCTGAGAGCTCACCCCTGTTCTGGGTGTCAGAGTCCGGGTCCACAAACACATGTGCACATACAAAGGCCAACAGCGCCCTCTGCAGTCTGGGACTGGGCGTGTACAGCAGTGGGCCGTAGGAGGTGGGATCCCACACCTGGATCTGGTAGGAATGAGCCATCAGGACATCACACACACCCAGAAAAGCCTAACGTAGAAGAAAGAGAGTTTAGAGGACGCAGGAAGAAGAGGACGGGAGGACGTGTCTCCTGTTGTACCTGATGTCTCACACTGAGCTGAGAGTGAGACAGGCAGCGATGACTCTGCTCACAGAAGACCCGCAGCTGGAGCCTCTGGGCCACAGCCTTCTCCTGAAGACAAGAAAACAGGCGAGTCAACCGCACCCAAACCTAGATCATTAATCATGTTTTTACAAAAGCTCCAAGCTTCCGTCAAACGAGTCAGCGGAAACTCACTCTGCAGGTCAACGTGTCGCTGCTCGTGTTCAGCGACCAGATCATAGACAAGGACAAGCACTGGAGCACCTCCTCCAGCACCTGCAGACCAAACCCAGGGTTTAAACACACACAAGTACGACCCAATCAAAAGAGTCAGTGGTGGTACCTCAGTTGGAGCTCCTCCATGGCTGCGCTCCTCCGTCAGGAGAGGAGACAGCAGATTGAACACACTCCATCGACCGAGGTCATGACAGCTTCCAAGAGGACAGAAACGATGAACACACACACACACACTTTATTCACACACCAGTGTGTTTTAAAACCACCAAAGCTTACTTGTGAAAAGCTCTGAGTTTCTTTAGTGTTGCAACAATTTCTCTGGTTTTGTCCTCGTCAGCAGAGAATCTGTCACCCTGGAAAAGATCAGAGGAGTGTTTTACTTCTTATATGCATGACTACAAACCCAGATCACACAGAGAAGATTCAGCAGCACTCCTCACAATGAGTGACTCCCCCAGCAGCTCAGTCAGCTGATCTACCCAACGCTGGACCAGAGAGTCTCGCGCAGTTCTGGTCGTGGAGCACCAGGCTGCCGCTTCACCGCACAAAGAGAGGTACGAACGGGCCGCCGCCTCCAGAACCGCAGGGTCCGAGCAGAGGTCCAAAGCAGCTGCCATCTCTGAAATCAGACTGGAAACCAGCTGCAGGAACGACACCAAATCAGATGATCGACATTTAACTTAAAAAGAAAAATGATTTAACACTTAGTGGCTGCAGACCTGAGCATTTCCAGCTTCTGGACAATCTGTGAGGAAGAACTGAGGAATCCTCATCAGGGAGGTAATAACGTCACAGCTGCATGAAAACTGCACAAACACAACCCACAAGTAAACATCCAGAGTTAAACGTCGGCTAGAGCCGAACGGCCTGAGTGATAATGAAGTGTAAATACCTTAGAGAGTAACTGAGGAAGCACCCTGAGGAGATGTTCAGTGAGCTTCAGACAATCATCTGTTTGGACTTTCTTTTCTTTGGCGCTCATCACCTGAAGCACGCACAGATGTGCTTTTAAGTTCAAAAACAGATGAAGAAAATGTTTGTTTTCATCACAAACCGACCTTCTTGGCTCCGCTCCTCCCCGGCAGCGATGAACCCTCTGACGCTTGACGAGCCGACGCGACCAGGATCTCTACGATCACCGCTTGTTCTGCTGGTGTGAAACCTGAATACAAACAGCTGTGTACAGTCCGTGTGTATCGTTTCTGCTGCTTTTCTTGTTTACTAAAACTCCTCAGACTGTTTCCCTCACCTCCACCTGTGCTGGATGAAGAGGAGTTCTGCAGCAGAGCAGCTGTGAGCGCGGGCCAGTCCTTCAGCAGAGATCCACCACAGTCCCACAGACTGTCCACCAGATACACAACATGCTCATGCAGCTGGAAACAACACCAACGTTAGCAAAACTTCCATAATTTAAATATTAATTAACAAATAGAAGACAATCAGAACGTTTTATGGAAAAAAAATCTGGATTTTTTTTTTTAACCTCAGACTCCTGATAAAACTGCAGCAAAGCTTTAAGTCTGGCAAACGTCTGCTGTTTTTGTGCCTCCTCTTCACTCATCTCACCCTGGAGGGCAGGGGCAGGAGCTGCAGCAACAATCCTGGAAGAAACCGTTTATATTCACAATGAAAAGCTGGTAAAGTGTTTTCTTGCTCTGTAACAAAGGTCTTCTTACCTGGAGAAGAGCAGCTCCCCTGTGACGGCAGCGAGAGGCCGATGGGAGGAGTAAACAAACGGGAGGAGCTGCTTGTAGTCGTCTGGTGTGAGAACATCCTCACACGACCTGAGGAGTGAGATGTTCAATGCAAAGGATTTAAAAAAAACAAAAAAATAAAAATAAAACACTCACTTGGAGATGAGAACCAGCAGCTTCATGGTCTGTACCTCCACCTCATTGTCCTTATCCAGAGTCATGGAGATCAGCCGGTCCTGCAGCGTAAATAACAAACCCAAAAGATGTTTGGGTTTATGTTTAAGTGGAAGAACATCAAAATAACTGACCAAACCTACGTGCTGGATGGGTCATCAGCATTTAAAGCACATTTTATCCCCCATTAGGCCACACACGGGTAACCAGAGGACATTTAGCTCACGGCGTCATGGTGTGTTACCTTGAAGCGACTGGTGAACAGATCTAGTTTAGGCAGGAGGAGAGGATCGCTGTACAAACCCTGCAGAGCCAACACACACTTCAGACGCACATCTGGTATCTGAGAGAAGACACACACATGGGTTTTTAGCTGGTTTTCAGTTTAATTTAGCTGCTGCAGCTCTGATCACCAGTAGATCAGATTCTATCCCAGCTTTAGATTTACTCCCACCTTGTCGTGCATCATCCAGCCCAGGTACTTCAGGTAGCTATCGTTAAGAAACGCAGAGCTGTAGAGCTTCATCCACAAACCCAACTCCTCCATGCAGATGGAGCGAATTTCTGGAAGCATGTCGCTGCACAAGCACACACACAGACAGCAATCAGGCTGTAATTATGAGACTG
>SSNS01002332.1:0-10856 GCA_006937985.1 Aphyosemion australe | reverse complement strand
ACATTTTTTCAGTTACACAGACATGTTATGTACAAAATTACAGAAGGCAGTTACAACACAGGGATGAAGGATGATCACAGCAACACACTAACGCTGATGAAGTCATGCCTTTGTGTGTGTGTGTGTGTGTGTGTGTGTAAGAGAGAGACACCTAGCCTCAAGCAGAAGCATTCAGCTGGGCCTGCGCTAGAGAGGGAGGAGCTAGGATATCATCTTCATGGATCTGGGACACTCATGCACACTCCAAGCCCAATGTTAGTGAGGTTCTCTCACTCACACACACACACACGCACACACGCACACACACACACACACACACACACACACACACACACACACACACACACACACACACACACACACACAGGGAATCAGAGGGCCTTTTCACTTTGCATGCCCATTGAAGTGTTTAAAGTTCCAGTCAGAGAAACAAGCAGCACCATTGTAGCAGTTGTGATGGTTTTGATGAAAGTGAAGGAGTGTGTGTGTGTGTGTGTGTGCAAATGAGAATATATGAATGTGAGAGGAGAATGTATGCATGTGAGAGAAAGTATAGTGGAAACGGAAGGCAGACCATCTTATTGCTCTGTGATTGGCTGAAAGGTTTGAGGGCGGGTCATTGTCATGAGAGAAGCCTCTCATCATGGACGCTGAAGCGAGGCTGGAGCTGGATATTTTATCTGTCCTGAAATGGTCACATATCTGTCTTCAGCTCTTGAGCAGCAAGGGACAGGCTCACCTCTCCCTACTGTTACTCAAAGTGCGGCTGAAAATGATATTAAAGAACTTTTTCAGAACAAACTTCTCTGCAGGCCAGCCACCTCGAACCGGTACCGGTTCCCCTGCCTCGGGAGTGCTCTCCGGTCAGAAGCAGTGTTTCCATCAACTGTGCCTCGATTCCAGCTAACTACACGTGGAATTACGTTTTATTTTGATGAAAATATGAAAGATGAGTGGTGTTACTTTATTGTTCAGTTTGTGGGTGACATCAGAAAATGATACATTTATTACGTGATATTGATTAAAGGAAAAGTTCGCTTTTTTAGACATTATGTTTTATGTCTTCCTTCACCCACCCAGTGCTCTGTAAACTTTGACCCATTTCACACACACCCCCCTGCTCAGAGATTTTCAGGGGAGAAGTGATTCAGAAAGGTAGTTCTGGCTAGTTTCGGGGGCGCTTTATCTGCGCCGTTTAGCCTCACAAAAGGATTTGCCTCTGAAAGCATGGCTAATTTACATCTCACAATCAAAGAGAAAAAAATTACAACGTCACATTACAACGGGACTAGTTTTTGTCATTCGTATCCCTGCGCCGCTCCCCGCAGCGATAGAACATTCGCTGCTAATCCTGGCTGTATGAGTGAAACAACAACTTCTAAATTCACTTAAAAGTAGTTTTTCTTAAATATATCGAGCCATGGTGCGTACTTGCAGTTTCCCGGGTTGTAACAATAAGGATGTTACAGGATCACCTTTTCGGTTTGACACTTTTCCTGCTAAGGACGTTTCTCTAAGGCATCAGTGGCTTTTAGCAATCGGCTACTCCAAGGATACTCGGCTGGAACGAGTCAAAACCTTTCGTTTGTGCAGTGCACACTTCAAAGAGGATGATTACATCAGGAAAAAGTTCGGGAAAAGTGAAAGACTGTTTTTGAAGAGTTCGGCCGTACCAGAAATCTGGGTAAGCTTTGTTTTTAAAAAATTATTTATTCCGTATTCATGCAATCATCTTCGCATTTTAGCGCATTATTTATGCAATCATCTTTACACCGATGGTTGATCAGAGACTGCAGTAGCTTTGTCAACAATCTGTGTTGATGTGTGTGTTTTGTGTAGCAAATGCAATTCTTCATCCGTGTACTCTGGCTCATAAAGATATCCTAGTAGTAAAATAAGTTTCTTCTTCATCTGATATAGTGTTAAAATGAAATTCGTCATCAGATGAGACGGAGTCTGACATGTTTTCGGCATTCGGCAGTGAAACAGCTGACATACAAAGCGCTGTTTAATATCCGCGGGGAGCGGCGCAGGGATACGAATGACAAAAACTAGTCCCGTTGTAATGTGACGTTGTAATTTTTTTCTCTTTGTTTGTGAGATGTAAATTAGCCATGCTAATCCTTTTGTGAGGCTAAACGGCGCAGATAAAGCGCCCCCGAAACTAGCCAGAACTACCTTTCTGAATCACTTCTCCCCTGAAAATCTCTGAGCAGGGGGGGGTGTGTGAAATGGGTCAAAGTTTACAGAGCACTGGGTGGGTGAAGGAACACATAAAACTTAATGTCTAAAAAAGCGAACTTTTCCTTTAAGCTGAACGTTTCCCTTATGACCGCTGTCAAGTGAGCCGACACTTGGAAATACGCGGTCAAGCCAGCCGACGCTGGGGCGGAGTGCACCAGCTGGTTGTACGCCCGGGTGTAACCTAAATCCGACATAGATTTGAACGTTACGCCCAACTTCTTAAGAAGATGAGTGCACCACTCAGGCCTAAGCTCTTCAGCTGCTACGCCCAGGTGAAACTTTTACGCCTGGTCCACACCAGGTGTAAATTGGAAGATCTAGCCTACAGCTATTGTATATAAGCAGCAGCTCATGTGCAGACAGAGAAGCTGACCTGGCACAGCTGAGACTCACCGAGGATGCAGCTGGTTCATTTGTTCTGTGCGTAAAGCGTTGATGAAAGACAGGCGAGCTCCATTGTTTAAGCACTGTTTTATTCTTTAAATAGCAGCACATTGGGTAACGTATATAATACTAATTCATATGAGCCATTTAGTTCACCTATTCCGATCATTTTCCTGGATGCAGCGTTCTCGCGCTGAGGTTGCTGCGCACACGGCAGAGAAAAGCTGTGCGTAATGGCAGGATTGTCGAACCGTGTAACTTGTTAAACAGCTATATAATCACAATATTTTGAAGAAATAGTTCTGTTAAATGTATTTTTATAGGATTAAGTACATATAAATATATAAGTATAAAAATAAACGAAGAATAACAATGAATGTCCCGTTAAATATAATAAACATTAATCGTTTAAAGTTAATTTGAAACAAAATGCATAAAAATAACATCAATTTAACATGAATTATAGGCTAAAAAAAACAAAATAGAATATAAACACAATTTCTTAAATGGTGAATGAGAGACTGTCTTGTTCCTACGCTGTAGGTCCATCATCTGACGATGCAATTAATTTGTCTTTTTCAAGCTCCAGCTTTTCTTCTTGAGTTTTTAATTTTGATGTTTCAACTTCCACTCTGTGGATCTCTTTCCAGTATTTTCTGAAGCTCATCCTGGTCTCTTCGTTTCTGAGAAGAATGCGGCCTTTTGGGGAACTCCTCCTGCGTCACTGGTGTGGGGCTTCCCTCCGGTCTCCCATTTTAAATCTAAAATGTTTAATAAAACATGGATGTGGATAATTTAGGGCTTCATCATGAATGACCGACCATTAGTGGCTGTCATGTCTGTCACTTCGATCCTCAGCGCAGCGTTCATCCTCCCAGATCTTTGACATGTCAGGAGCTGAACAATGCCATAAAGGCCGAAAAAACAGGTGAATCCACTCCAAAAATATGCATAATCATAGAGCGGTATGGCGAGGCTTTTGGAAGAGGAACCCCGCCAGACTATTAGTGAAAAGGAAACAAGCAAAAGACACAAGAGCAGCAAAACAAGAAGCAGAAAACACAGTAAAGAAATCAGCAATAACATCACAACAGAACAACAAAAATACAAACGATGGATTAAAGAAGCGATCGAGATCAGGAGACGTGGACCTAACACCATGAACAGAGATGAAGGAGTGTATACACTGGATCATATATGGGACATGGCCATCAACAAGGAGGGAGTGGGCAGTAGAGGGCAACATCGTCCTCTACTGCCCACTGATAAAACAGCAAGGAAGTGACATCACCACCACTCTGAGGAAGACACCAGATGAGTGTCAAAACTGTCAGGTAAATAACAAACTTTGTTACACCATGTATTTCCAAGAATACGAAAAAACAAGTGAGGACCTTTTTCCTGGTCCTCACTTAGGTACAATGTTACAGAGCTCTACTCGTTAGTTTTAGATGTATGGTGTGAATTAAGTTTTGTTAAGGGTAGGGTATGGAATAGATTGGTTATGGTTAGGGACAATCCAGTCACTAAAATGGTTTCTTCCTGTTAAAAGGGAGTTTTCCTCTCCACTGTCGCTACATGCTTGCTTAGTATGAGGATTGTTGAAAAGACACTGACGCTAGTCAGTGACTCGATGCAATCTGCTGGGTTCCTTATATAGGAAACTTTTTTTACTGGTTGGCTTAATGAACTGAACTGTATTGGAATCTGTGAAGTGCCTTGAGAAGACTCTTGTTGTGATTTGGCGCTATAGAAATAAACTAAATTGAATTCAATTGGCGGTCCTCGCAACATTTGCAAGACGAGAATGTTTGTGTGTATGTGTGTGTGTGCTCTTGTCTAATCATTTAAACCCAAGTGTTTCTTAGGCCTTGTCCACACGTAGCCGGGTTTTTTAAAAAACGAATATCTGCCCTCCCAAAAAACAGCGTCCACACCACCTCGTTTTTAGAACAAGCTCCCTCCACACGTAACCGCGTGCATTGTTAAGCACATTCATAAGCATGTCAGACCAGGTCGTACATGGGCCGTCAGCATTTTTGTCGCAGACCGTGACATTACTAATAATTGTGCCCACATTTTCAAAGTTTACGCAAAACACCGGTAATTTTTGCATCTTTACTGTTCCCCTGCTTGATACAGGCCCCCTGTGCCCTCCCTGTGCGCAGCAGCCACAGACTCACTGGTGCGCCTGCAGCCTCTCAGAGTTCCCTGCATTGAAAATGCTGCAAAGAATAATTTCATTTTCTGTTATTCATCAGCATGTGACGTTGTGAAACCTAAAACTCCGGTTATTTCTGTCCACATGGAGACGCTGAAAATGGAGAAAACGCAAATCTTCACTTTGGCCGGAGTTTTTGAAAAGATACATTTTTCGTTGCGGAGATCTGTGTTTTCGTGTGGATGACAGGCTGAATCGTAGAAAAATATCTTTGTTTTGGGAGATACCCGGCTACGTGTGGACAGGGCCTTAGATTCTTCTGTCTGCCTGCCTCCTCGTTGCTCACAGATACCACCTGCTGTGACTCGGCTCCACTCTCCTGATGACCTAATATAATCTGCTCACTGACTGGAAGTGATCCGATCAATCAAACTCACACTTGGTTTCAGAGTGACATGTCTCACTTTTTCTGTTTCTGCCTGATTCGTTGATCCTTCCATAGCCATTCAGGACATGTCTAAACCACCTCCCTTGCTGGAGTGACCTGGTTGGCTTTGTGGCTCTGCACTGACAGAAAAGAGGCCATGGCCAGCGCTCAGATGGCCAACGGCCCTAAGAACTCTAGCTGGATGGGCCACCTCTGTTTTATCCTCTTTCCTAAAACCCTGCACACAGAAGCAGAACAGGGATCTGAATACATAGCCCTACTTCCCGACCTTCCCCTTTGTTCCACAATCCTCTCCTGGATCTCACACAAAATGCTTCACGGATTCTCTGTCACTGCACCAACTGCATGATCATATCCTACTTCCAGCTGACCCCATGAGGACCCCTTTGGCAGCAGACATGAAGGATTCTGGCACAGTCTTAGTGAAGCCTGCATAAACCTCTACCCCCCCCCCACACACACAAGCCATTCTTAATTGACTGAAAAAATAGTGCAACCATTATCTGTTTCCCTTTGAGACATTCAAGAATATAGACTCATTTCACCAGAACCTGGCACCATACTGCAGTACACTAATGTTTATTGCTCTACAGTAGTACCAGAGTACTACATGAGTTAAGATTTATTATTTATGCTTAATCGAAGTCACATTAAGAAGATGGATGTGATTCTTTACTCTAACAAGGTTGTGACAGTTTTTCATCCCTGGAAACCTGCTCATTCTGAGTAACGTCATCACATCCTGCCCGTGCAGTGTGATTACACAGTGGTGTGTGTGTGTGTGTGTTTATCTGGAGTATCTAGAGCCCAGAGAATAAAGGTCAGAACATGTGATCACATGGACAGGTATACCCTCCTGCCCATCCAGCTTGCTGTAATCTACTGTCTGTGGATCAGAGTAAACAAACAGGACAACAACCAACACAAGGCTTAAGTTTATCCACATAAAGGTTTGCGGGTAGGAGTCACTTCTGTTGCAGTCCTCACTAATGATGAGATGTAGGTAAAATTTTAAATGTTTTCCAGATTTGCTGAGAAGTCAGTTAAAATGTGTGAATCTAGGTTCTGGTACTATTCAGTAGATTAAAGCTTCATTTGATGCTGCTATAATCATCTGAAGGCTATTATTAGACAAATTTGGACCAATATAAACCTAATCACTTTGGAACTATCTGAATGAATGTCTCATACAGCTTAGTGTTTGTTTTCATTCCTGCTGCTTTTATGGTATATAATATAATGTTTTAGTTGTAACTACAAAATTCCTGAAGAAATTTTAAAAGGGGCCTGCCCCGTGGTGCAAGGAGGTGGCCATGTGTCATAGACCAATGTGTACCACCACATCATCAGCATCTCAACCCCTCCTCAACTTGTCCTATAAGTTTGCTAATAAACTGTGCATGTCACCAGTAGGTGGTGTAATGAGTGATCTTCTAAAACAGTCAGTAGTGCTCTGCTGAGCTCCCAGTACCAGTGTTTAAAATTGTGTAAAAAGCCAAGCTTTTAAACAGATGTTATAGCTGCTTCCTTTTTTTTTTTGGGGGGGGGGGTACAGTGACCAAACTGATGTGTTAAACAATGACCCACAGCAAATCACACAAAATTTGGTGTGGATCTGATGTTGCATTATGGAGGTATAGCTGGTTGTAAAAATCTAGGGGGCACTGTTTCTAATTACAAAAATAATCCTTTTGAGCAGTTCTTAAGTGTACAAATGTCATTTATGTGAAGTTTTGTGAGAATCAGATATTGCATGTTTTATTTAGAGGAAACCGTGTCTAAGGGGGCGGAGCTAAAGTAATAATCAACAAATGACCACATGAATGTGCAGGCAGTGTTTGTGTTTTGTGGGATGACACATATCAAGTTTGGTACGGTTGTGAACTTGTTTGTAGAAGTTATTAAGGTTTATCACACAAACACTGCCTACACATTTATGTGGTCATTTGGTGAATCTGCAACAGCGCCCCCTACATCAATTTCAAACCTTAATAACTTTTACAAACAATTTCACAACCGTACCAAATTTGATATGTGTCATCACACAAACACTTCCTACACATTCATGTGGTCATTTGTTGAATGTGCCACAGCGCCCCCTACATCCATTTCAAACCTTAATAACTTCTACAAACAAGTTCACAACAGTATCAAACTTGCTATGTGTCATAACACAAACACTGCCTACACATTCATGTGGTCATTTGGTGAAACTGCCACAGCGCCCCCTACATCAATTTCAAACCTTAATAACTTCTACAAACAAGTTCACATCTGTACCAAATTTGATGTGTCATCACACAAACACTGCCTACACATTCATGTGGTCATTTCTTGAATGTGCCACAGCGCCCCCTATATCCATTTCAAACCTTAATAACTTCTACAAACAAGTTCACGGGCAGGCCCCTTAATTAAAGCTGCAAGCAGCGTCGTTCGGCCCTCGCAGCTCAGCGCCGCTTCGGCCTATTGTGGCAGCCCGGGGGACCTGAGCACCACCACACCACAGAAACGTCAACCCTGTGACCCCAGAAACTGCGAAACATCAGCTCATGCGCACCTTACCCCGACAGCATGTCCTCTGAGGCAGCGAAAAAATTATGCATCTCACCAGTAGGGGATGCTCTATATTTACCAAAATAGTGAGTTAAGAAGTGTTTTGTGTTAGTTTGGCGTCAATCAAATGTTGCGTGTGTTATCTAAAAACAAACAGCTTAAAGGGGCGGAGCAAAAGGAATTTTAACCAAGACCAACGTAAATCTGTTTGGTGCAGTCAAGTGATGACACAAACCAAGTTTGATGAAATTCTGACCTTTTTATGAGAAGTTATGAAAGTATGAAATAATGTAGGGGGCGCTGTGACCGATGACACACTGACCTTTGAGGTCATCTTAGGTTGACAAAGATGGTTTTGTGTTAGTTTGGCGGCATTCAGATGTGTGTTATCTAGAGCCAAAGGGCTGAAAGGGGGCAGAGTTAAATTGATTTGAATCAATGAGCACATAAATTTGTTGAGTGCAGTGGTGTGATGACTCCCACCATGTTTGGTACACTTTTGAGCTTTTGTGTAGAAGTTATTAAAGTTTTATTGTATGTAGGGGGCGCTGTCCCAAATTGTATTAAAACTAGATAAATTGCATTTCTTGCAGAAATGCGTTTGAATGCTTTATTGCTGAATATGATAGCTGAAACTGCTGAATTGAAGCTAAAACTAAGCTTAATTGTCAATGTATTTGAAGATTTAGGAGCAAAAATTACTAAAAAGTTTTAAAAAGCCCGAAAAGTAGGTAGAGGACAGAGAAAAAAAATCCTAAACAGCAGAAAAATGAAATATCTAAACATAGTTTAAAAAACTTTGCTGCTAAAATGTTTAAACAGCTCATAATTGAGTATAAGTAGTTTAATAGTTACATTTTCACAATTGGTTGAATTGTGAATTTAGCAGGACATGCTGAAATTTGAAACTGATAGCTGAAGATGCTGAGAAGCTGAACTGAAATAAGCAGTTTTCTGCTGCGAATATTTAGCTTAATTGTTAAAATGAGCTGAAAAGATTTAATGATTTAAGAGCAAAAAAATCACTAACAAGTGTAATAAAGCCAAATAAGTAAGTGGAGAAAAGAGAAAAAATTCTAAACATCAGAAAACTGAAGTCTCAGTACACAGTTTAAAAAACTGGATAGCTGAAATGTTTAAACAGCTGGTTTTTGAGTAGAAATAGTTTAATAGTTAAATTTTCACAATTAGCTGAACTGTGAAATTAGCAGCTGAAACTGATAGATGAACATGCATTAGAACTGAAGTGAAGTTGAACATGAGTTCACTTGTCAAAGTTAGCAGAATGAGATCCAAAATAAACTGTTAGAAAGAGCAGAAATTGAACTTTGAAGTTTCAAAACTCTCTCAGCCAATCAAAGACCAGGGATGGTGGATGACTGGTTTCCTGAGACCAAGCCGATCGATTTGGTGTATAACATGTCTGGGTGCATAATTCTGTTAACCCAGAAAAGGCTTGAACTCTCTGAGCCAATCAGAGAGCAGGGATGGTGAACAGCTGGATTCCTAAGACCAAGCCGATGGATAACAGAGAGCGATAGAGAGAGAGATAGAGAGAGACGATATTGATTCTGGCTTTGGTTTCGGTCAGTGTTCTGGGCCTGGTTCTAATCTAGCCCTGGTTCTGATCCAAATGCTGGTTCTGGTCTGGACCTGGCTCTGGTGTTGGTTCTGATCCTGGTTCTGGTCTTAAACCAGATGCTGGTTATGATACTGGTTTGCTGAAACAAGCAGACAGGCTGATAGAGAAGTCACAAGTCTCCAGTAGGATTGTACTTAAAATAGCTTTTCCGTATATCAGCTGTCAGACAGTCAAAATAGCGGGAACCGTCTTAACCAATCAGAAAGCTCCATTATCACACCACTGGTCTGCTGCTGTAAGATGCAGCAGGGAGGCCCCTTAATGAGGAAGGCTTTGGATCTGTGCTTCAGATGTGAGATCAGAGGCCTCAAACTTCTCATCACCATTCAAAAAGTATTGCACCGATTCGAAAAATTCCAAAAGCGTCAGCATCAGAAGGCTTTGGTGGTGCTATATTTAATTTTTTTGTGTGCCTACCTAGAATATTTGTAGGAGATATGATGAGATGATTTCTACTGTCTGGAGCAGAAAATGCCTGTTTTTTATGGGATTAAAATGTGGCTGAATCCTCATTCCGACGCTTGTAACTCAAGAACCGTGACAGCTACAGCTAAAACAAAGACATCCCATCAAAGCTGACAAGAAAACCTTTTGTTTTTGCAAAAAATTATGCATGAACTATAAAAGATGTGGTTGTAGCAGGTTTTTCTTTAGAGAAAGTCATCGGAGACTGCAGCTGATCTGCAGCTTCAAAAGTCAGATTGGAGACCTCGAATCTCTCATCACCATTCGAAAAGTATTGCACCTATTCAAAAAATTCCAAAAGCTTCAGCAGCAGGAGTCGATGGTGCTCTGTGTGAATTTTTGTGTGGCTACGTCGAATTCTGTAGGAGATATGAGGAGACGATTTCAGCTGTCTGGAGAAGAAAATGATATCAGTTATAATGGGCACCAATGGGAGAAAATCTGGCTCACTCCTCCTTCTGAGGCTCGTAGCGCCGTGACAGCTACAGCTAAACCAAAGACGTCCCATCGAACCTGACAAACAAATCTACTGTTTTTGGAAAAATGATGAATAAACTCTAAAAGATGTGGTCGTAGCAGAATTTTCTTTAGAGAAATTCATCATATACTGCAGAAAACACTCATCTGGTAGCCTGGCAAGCCATCCTATATATGTGTATATATAGTCTGGCCACGAACCATTGACGGCTCTCAGTCGTGAGGCGGGATCTACGGTTGTCTTTCAAAATGTCAGCACGCAATTGGATAGCGCTAGGACCAATCAGAGTGACGAACAACATGACGTAATCACGGCGACGGAAAAGCGGGAGGCTTTAATAGCGTCTAGCTTCAATGATTTCTGTTGTTTTTGTATGAAAAACACGCGAATATCAGGTGTACTGGGACATTGCACTACTTTGTTTGATAAAAATAAGAAGCCGCTAAGTATATCAGACAGACTTACGCACGTTGGAGTC
>SSNS01002327.1:0-10906 GCA_006937985.1 Aphyosemion australe | reverse complement strand
TTTCGAATGTTAAATTTACGGACAGCAAATCCCTTTTTCCAACCAGACACAAGATTTGACGCCGAACTGGAGGAAAATACATCCAATATTTGGATCTGATGAAGCAGAAAGTTTCTTAGAAACAGAGTTCTGAATGAAGTGCATGCGTAATTAAAAAAAAAGAGAGACAATTCTTTTATTCAGATTTTGGGTGTGCCGTCAAGTGGTGATGATGGAAACCCTTTAATGTACCTCCAAGAAGTAACCGTACGAGCTGCCAAGACAGGATCTCCAAGCTTCCTGCTTTATTCCACACTAAATGACGGCTGAGGATTACCGCCAGGAAATGTTCAAGGACACACGAGATGAAACATTAGGCTTGAGCCTTTTGATTCTCCTCCACTCTTTTGGCCAGCCTGGGGTACTTGGGTCTGCAGCAGAGAGCCGTAGTGACCTCGCTCGAACAAAAATCCTGTCATCTGCTCTCCATTCACAGAGTTCCCCTCAGGTTAATGCAGAGTTAAAAAAGAGAGATGTCATTTCCGTCCTTTACCATCTGCCAGAAAAACCGCCGTGTTAAGAGTATAAAGAGGCCATCTGTGCATCTTATCCTTCAAAAATCAAGCTTGTAAATACTGTAGCACTTCTGATGGTTCGTCATAAAAATACTTAATGTCCAAGTCTTTGGGACTGATGTAGAGCTTCACTTGCCTACGACGACTCACATAGGGGGTTACTCAGCACACGGAGTGCACCACGCTCAAGCTTTAGCTGTAGATACAGTCACACGCCTCGGAGCAGCAATCAGAACCATTATGGCCTCTTCACAGGTGGAACCGCCTGTAGATCCTTCATCTCCAGCCTCAGTTAGTCACAAAACTGACCAGAAGCAGCTGCCACTACCTGGAAGTCTGCTTAGCTTTACCCAGCACTTGGTAATTACACGACTATTAAAGCTCCGAACCACACAGAGGGCTTTAATTCAAAAGCTGTCAGTGATTAATTACCTACTGAGGTGAGGAACACAACTGCAACTATATTACGCCACTTGCATTGTACGTTTCGTGTGATCCAGCCTGAACCTAAAGAAAGATTAGTTTTGACATCACGGAAAGTAAATCCAGTCTAGAGATGATGTTGAAGTCAAAACACGGCTGCGTCTTCTCATGATTTTATTTTGAAATGTGAGGTCATAACATCCAGCTGATCCCTGTTCACCCCCACCCCTCCACCCTCATTGCACTCGACAGCACGAGTGTTTAAAGCGGAGGGGGAAACAAAGTCACATAAATTGCAAGCGGTATGTTCTTGTACTCTCTAGAGTATTCCGGTCGATGTTTTAGCTGCCAGGATGTTTAAAGCGTTACCTTCCAGAGGTGTTGCAGAGCGGGGAGAGGGATTGCATACGGGAGAGGAGGGCTTGCTGATGGCACGTTTTATTAAAATCCAATTAAACAACAAGTCCTGTGAGGAATGTTGATCTAAATGGAAGATGTAGAAAAGGAAAACACTATTGCTGAAAGAATCAGGAACATCCAACCTCAGCAGAGAAGGATCATGAAGTTGTTTCATATCACGGATACATCAACCAAGCCTAGTGCCAGTCAGAAGATTATTTTAATACTTATTACTTTTGTCAATGGTAAACTAAACAAGTCCTTCAAAACTTACAAGTTTCTCCTAAAAAAAAGTTGATTTTGAGACCAAAACACCAAAATGAATCAGCTTCATGTTAAATGTTTATCAGTCTTTAGAAATCAGGCCAGCAAACAGCTGATTTATGGAGCTTGTTTGTTTTTGGCCTATACATAACAGCTAAATATTCATACACATGTACTACAGGTCGAAAAACAAAATGATAGACCTAGCACTCTCACCTGCTGCCTTTCATGCAAGGGTTTCACATTATTATCATTTTATATTGAAAAGTGACGGAATTATATTCATTTTAATCAAATCTTGAAAAAAACTATTATACTACCTAATTTGGTTTTAAAAGGCTCAGAAAGATCATAATAAGTGTCTTACCGACTTCTATGATAAATATAACCCTGTCCTTCTCAAATATCACCTAAAACTCCTAACCCTAACGCCTGCCGTAAATGTTGTAGGACATCAACATCTGCTTTAATGTCGATAGCACACTCAGATGATGATAATTACTTAAAATAGTGCAAGAAGGGAAACAAATTATAATTACTCAACCAACTGGAGACGTAAGAAAAAAAACGTAAGATAATAAATACACTAAAATATCAAAATATTTCATGTTATGATACTGAATCGATAATTGAAGGTAGTGTATTGATTGTTTTAATTAAGAATTTACATGCAAACATTTTCTGTTTTTCTTTTGTGGTGCAATTCCAACCCCGACTGCTAGGTGGCAGCAGTTTTTACCATGTTCATTCTGACGGAACAGCGAGATCGTGTGATAACACTGGATGTGTCTGCCCTAAATGTTCCAATTAAATTCAGTCTTAAGAAATTGCAAATATTGTCTGGCTTTTAGTATCGCGATATATATCGTATTGTCTCCCCTGTATTGTGATGCGTATCGTATCGTCTCCCCTGTATTGTGATGCGTATCGTATCGTCGCCCCTGTATTGTGATGCGTATCGTATCGTCTCCCCTGTATTGTGATGCGTATCGTATCGTCTCCCCTGTATTGTGATGCGTATCGTATCGTCTCCCCTGTATTGTGATGCGTATCGTATCGTCTCCCCTGTATTGTGATGCGTATCGTATCGTCTCCCCTGTATTGTGATGCGTATCGTATCGTCGCCCCTGTATTGTGATGCATATCGTATCGTCGCCCCTGTATTGTGATATATATCGTATCGTCTCCCCTGTATTATGATATATATTGTATTGCCAGTCTCTTGCCAATACACACCCCTACAACCAACTTGACAGTCAGTGTAATGATATTTATTGTGCTAAATTAATAACTTGGAGATAGTTCATTTAAAATAAACCAATGAGGAGGTAAGCTTATTTTTTTAAACCTATTTCAACAACTACTGTGTCCATATTTCTGTTTTTTAAAGTGATACGTGTTACCAGGTCAATATTAGTTAGCGTTCTTCAGGAGTACGTCTCAGAAAAAGCACCTGGGGACACATTTGTTTACCAGCAGTAAATGGAAGGCAAAGCATGTGTGAAATGGACTTCAGTCTACTCTGACTGGTCAGTGAAGAAGAAGAGACAGCTGCCAGTTATTTGTTTTTAAGAGTCCCAAAGTCCTGTCTGGGTAGGACTTAAATTACGCTGTGATGTAGTCTTGTTAAGAAAATAAAGTTTGGACCTTAAACAAGATGTTTTTGGCTGTTCAGGAGCAGAATCATCTGAGGGAGAAAATAACTTCCTTTGTACGACACGAGGGAGTTGTAATTTTTCTGAGCCTTCAGTCGAGTCTACAGGAGGAAGAAAAGCCCAACAAGCAGCATCCTGCTCTGTCCAACATGCAGGTGGTGGTTAAAGACCAGCACGTAGAACACAAGAGTCATTGTTGTCCATGTTTTAGTCAAAACCAAAGTTTTACCTGACAGAAACAACTTTTAATGATAAATGACACCAGGAAATAATCAAATTTTCAACTAAGAATCAAATTACTATAAAAGAAAGAAAGTTTATATTCAAATGAGATTTTTTTTTAAAAGGGTAAAAACATTTCAAACTTCCTCTGATTTAGAAGCAAAATATCCCGAAGCTATGGACCACTGCTCTGCCTTTGCAACCTCTCCATCTTCTTTGACAGTAATAAAGTGAAGACTGTGAAAAGCACATTGTTGTCCTCACTCAGAGGGAAAAAGAGCCACAGGCTGTCTCTCAGACTAAACCTATTCAGAAGTCGTAGAGTGTAAAATTATTTACTTTTGTAGAAAAATAAACCTCTGTGCTCTTATAGAGTATGTTGGATGTGAAATGAGTAGTGATTAAAGGTTCATCCACCACATCTCATGCCAGAGTTTGAAGCTGAGATCACCTCATGCTGGGAAATGGAGTTTTAGGCATTTTGGTCAAATTTCTGGTTGTGAATGAGTCTCCACTAGTAACAACACAAAGTAATATCTATAAAGTTGGCCCAATCCCAATATTCGCACTTCCACCCTTGTGCCCTTCAATTGCATGTTCCCGGGCAGGGGTGCGAGTGCGTAGGGTGTCCCCATTCTCAACTACGAAAGGTGACCACGCCCCTTTTGCACACTTGATCCACACTTCACCCAAGTCTGCATCTATGCAGACTTCGGGCAAGGGTATTACCCACAATCCATTGCTGTCTGGGAAGTTTGAGAAGAAGGCGGAGCAATGGCTCAAGTGCCTTTTCTGAAAATATGTATTTTCAAAGCAAAGAAATTCATTTTAAGACAATTAAGATTTATTCATGATCTGAATGTTTTAGACTAAGATTTAATGTGGACATCAATGAATTTAAATTTAGTCAAATAATTGTTTGTTTGAAAGTTGTTAATAAAGATTTTTTTAAAAGTAGCACAAACAGCGACCAGCATCCCAGAATGCGTCACGGTTGATGACGCAATGCTCCCTGTCCCAATTTGGCACACTTGTGTACTATGCACTTGAAGCCTTACTGCGTATCTCATCTAAGTGCACTTCACTGAAGGGCGTAGGGCGCAGTGTGAGTATTGGGATTGGGCCAGTGTCTGAGTTATAGCCAATTCTCCATTTGAAAGGTTGGTTAGCTATGGCAAACATATTGAGCTGGGTTGACTCCAAAAGTTATTTGGTTGTAAATATTCATCCGTTGATTGTTTAATAAGGGTTTCCTTAAAATCCATACAGTGGTTAATGGGAAATTTGGGAATAGCAACTTTAAACATCCTAAAGAAATTGAACGTGTTGACGATCTGCTAAAGCCGAGAGATTGCACAATCATCACGTTTTAGCTAATGGAAAGGTTGACAGCAGAGAGCTGTTTCTGCCCAGACTGCTTTAAATGTGACACATGCTAATCCTAATCACTTTTGTGAATAAAAGAAAGCAAGCAATGCTAAGGATGTGCTTACTTAGTGATTATTTTAAGCTTAAGTCTGTTAACATAACTAGAAAAAGATTTGGTGATTCACACTGCCACTAGCTTAATTGCAATGTGCTAGCATTGCTAGCACATGTTAGCATAAGGGAGCTAAATATTAGTTACAGTTACTTTAGGATTGTTTTTTAATGAAATATCACAGTTGCAGTGTTCAGTAAATACGGAGGAGGATTTGGGCAATGAAAAGAAAAATAATTCTGATTTTAATCTCAGAATTTTAACATTTTTTCCGAAGTCAAAAAGTCAGAATTCTGAGAATAAAGTCTGAATTCTTTTTATTTTATTTTACTCTTTTCAGTGGCCCTAATTCTCTTCCATAATAAACAAATTAGTTATAAAAAAAGGTTACAAAATCATGATTTCACTGTAAAAATATGATATAATACTAGCCCCACAAACACCTAGCACACATGAAAAATAATGTTTGACATAAAAGATCAAAATAACATCATAATATATCAAATATGCATCATATCAAAAACTGCTAAGGATTGCAATAATTACATTTCATGTTCAATGTATTAATTCGCTGTTAGTTAAAGTATTCATGGCCATGTCAAGTTTACATAATAGAAGCTGAGATGGTAGAACACAAAAAGTGTTTTGGTGATAGATTATCACCTTTATCACGACATTCGACAATAATATTGCAATTACATGCTTTCCTAGTATTGTGCAGCCCTACATAAAAAAAAGAGGTTTGATGATGTGAGAGCACGACATGTTGCCAGGTTTTTAAGATCCAGCTTGGTTTTAGCATTGTCGCGCTTCATTTGATCCAAGTTGTTTTCATTGTTTCATTTCTGCCCTTTGCAGAGCCGTGGATGGAGAAAATTAAGAGCAGATGTATAATTAAGTATAGAGTGTAGTATGATTGTGATGGGTCTCATTAATGTTAATACTTCCAGTACTTCTGGCTCATTAATTCAGCCATGCCCACTCAGCAGATGAGTCATTTGCAGCATATAAAACAAAACGTGAAAGCAAGAGGACTCATTCGTTCAAGACTTTCACCCGCTCTCATCTTGTTTCATGACTGATTGCAGGACGTGTGATCATAAATTTTACTGCCTTACATGTCTGACAGATTTAATCTTTTTGTTTACGCCCAACAGAGAGGTAAGGTTTGTGTCAACAACAACGTATATATGGTTGAGTCTCATGTATAAGGAAATTGAAATCCTGCAGATGCTTTCTGTCACTTGAGGTTGTTTTTTTTTTTGGCACTGTTTTGGTGCAAAATGACCGAGATGCAGACTGATCCATCTTTTTCAAGGTTTAACCAGTTGAGAAAAAGACATATAAATCAGCTGTTTACAGCCAAGTTGCAGCAGAAGGTTTATCCCCACTGAGACACCTTATTCACTTCATTAGAATGTTTTCATCCATATCTAAACAAACTAAGGACCTGGTCTGAGAGCCACCTAATAGAAAATATTACATGTTTCTACTCCTAAGAAACAAGCACAAGAATTTTCATTCCCATCTGGTGGATTCTTGGAAAATTTTCAGTTTTATTTAAATTAAAAAAGTCTAAAAATGCTCTGAAACATGTTATGTTCCCACAGGTACCTGCCATGTTTACAGCTATTTTGGTTATAATAAACATTTGGGTTCATGTTGCTAATGAGATTAATTTGTTCCACTTAAAGTAACACATTATAAGTTTCCCACTTCTCCCCCCAATGGTAGAAAGTGGAATTACAACCGTCGTAAACAACCCTGCCAACAAGTGTACACCGCGCTGACGTTCACTCTTTACTTCACCTGCAAAGACATTACTCTCTTCCTTTTACTTCCAGGCTCTGCCATGATGCCAACATAAAAAGCAAACTTCTTCTTGCGCCTTTTATTGACAGTCAGCTAACTGAAAAAGCTAACTGCTAGCCTTTATATTAGCTACTGGCACTGCAAACTCCACCTCCCACTAGTGTCAAAGTTGTTTGGTGCTGTTTCTGGCCAGCAGAGGGCTGCAGAGTGCTGTCTCATGTTAAGTTGCTCAAGTTTCAGGCTCAAGAATCACTGAAACCAGTTTGAAAGCAATAGCTTAAAAAGTTAAAAACTATTTAGTGTTGCTTTTATTCACATGCAATCCTGCAGGAAAGCCTGATAATGTAAACATATAAAATCAATGATAAAAGTTGCGTTAGCCACTTGCACTACTTAGACTTTTCATCAGAGAGCAAATGGTTTCTGAAGAATGTGCTAACCCCGTTAAAGAGGTAGAGCTCTTAAAAATAGATATTAGTTAGGATAATAGAGTTAAATATAAGATTTTTTTGAGCAAACTGGCTTTAAAAATTAAAAATATTAGTTTGACATCATGTTGCCCAATACTTTAACCATTAAAAAATCAAGAGTTCAGTTCAACCAAACAACCATCTAAATCTGGTCTTATGTTTCAATTCTTGACAAAAATACTTACTAATGCTTAATATATTCATATTTTCAGTTTTCCTGAGAATTCCCTGAAATTCCTGCAGCAAAGCCTGCCAGTCTGGAGCAGACAAGCCCCTGCCTAAATTATTAGAAAGCTGACCAACACTAGCAGGAGGAACAAATGTTTCCATCTACTGGTGAAAATTGTGAATCTCAAGTTTTGTGTCTTCATTAAGATTTTTTTTTTTACTAAGTGGACAAGAAGAGGCAGCATCACAGATCAAACAGCCTGCGTTCAGCACCTCTATGTATAGACTGTTTCTGTTCATGAGGCTCACAGCTATCCATCAACACAAACCGCCAGGTGTCACCAACCCCAAAAACCTGGCCCAGAAAGTTCTGGTTCACTTCTCCTGAGCCACACAGCAGCTCTCAGATCAGATCAGATCAGGAAAAAGTGCCTCCTACCTGGGGGACAGTTGCATTCAGGTGAGGTTTGTCTCGCAGTCCGGATCTTGACGAAATTCTCATACGAGTGCTGGAATTTCAAAATAAAATCACTTTTATTCATATTTTATTATTTAAAAATTGTTTTCATCCTGAAAACAACAAACTAATGTTTGACCTGAGACAGCAGCTCATCCACTCTCTGCTGAATCAGAGCGTTGAAATCCTCCATGGAGTAGCCGGGTCCGGGGATGATGGTGCGCTCTCCCGTCCCGCTCTCCAGATCCACAACTCGGTTCTGGATTTGGGCCGCGTTGATGCTCAGATGGACGCAGAACGCGATGGACGCCAGAGAACACAGGGACGAGATTATGTTCAGCACTTTTGCGCGGCGGTGTCGCTCCTTCAGAGACGCCGCTTCTTCTTTCTCCATGTTTATTAGAAATGATCAGTAATAATTATTGGAAATGACGCTCTTCACGCTCCCCTTCTTGCCTCCGGGATATCTCCAGTTGAACTCTGTGAACAAGACGCGCAGCCGGGAGCAAGACGCATCTGGTGCGCAGTCACGCTGCGACGCTGCTTCCAGTGACAGGAGGAGTGGAGCCAAAACAACCTGTCTGACGGCGCGCTGGGGAGTCCAGAGGTGGGGGGTGCTCAGTCCTCGCCTGTAAACTTGTTGCACGGTGGGTCCGCGGCACAGGAAGCTGTCGTTACGCACGAGATTTCACAGAAAGAGAGACATGAGACCTTCGGGCAGATACCTCTCCAAACGCACCCCAACTCTGCTCATTAAGGCATAAGCTCCGCCCCCAACCTGAAATAACCAATTAGCATAATTTATGAGGCCCTTGCTGCGCTCCAATGGGCGGCTCTGATCAGCAGCTCTCCGCTCATGGAGCTGCTGCATCAGGAGGCTTTTAAAGGATTAAAGCTGCATTCAGCAAAGCACGGTTCACTGTAAGTGCTCTGGAAAACCACAAACAATGTTTTTGTTTAGTGTTTTTTTTCCACTCTCAAAGCTGAATTAGTGTGTTTTCTGCATATGGTTTGTTTCTGGCGCTACGTAAAAGCGCAAAACAACCTAAAACGCACGTGTCCAATGATTACACGGACAGAAACTCACATTATAAAAGACAAAACATCACATCTAAGGATTATAATCATGGAGTTTTCTTGTTGAGAAGAATTTAAAAAGCATCAGACAGAGAGAGAGGCGCACATGATTTCCTAAACTTTAATAACATGCAGCAACTTATGACCTACAGCCTTCTGTCTCTCTACTCTAACGAGCATGGTTATTAAATTAATAAAAAATATTGTGACTCACCTCATAATTTCAGAAAGGGTCTAAAAAGGAAATCTAGAAATAAAATCTACATTTTCTGGTGCTTTTGGAGCCTGAGAACATCTCTAATAGATTTACTGCGCTTTGGCGCCACCACCCGGCTAGCACCAGTACTTCCTCCTGCAGCTTCACAAGGAAAAGAGGCATTTTTATCATTTCGCAGAGAAAAATCGCTTTAAAAGAACAGAATCTACTGAAACTTAAAAACTAAAATAAATTCTCAAAGTTTTAAATGTCTGTTTTTAGAGCTGATGTTAAATTTTTGACTTTCTTTAGAAAAAACGATCAAATAAACAAGAAAATGAGCCTTGGAAAGGAATCATTCTATTTTGGCTTCAAATCTAGTAAGTTGCAAATTATTTTGTCTGCAGTTTGCTTCAAAATGTTTGAAAACACTGCAAAATGTCCTTATTAGTGTTATTTTAACTGATCCTGGTGTTTGATGGGTGGTCATTTATGCATTTATAGCAGGTTTATAATCTAGAGAACAAATATGGCAGATTTTATAGAACTATACCCTTATCTGATGTTCTTTTGAATAAATAAAAATTATTCCCTAAATTCACAAAAAAATAATTCTCTTTTAATGCAACATGAAAGAATTTTAAACATTACCCAGACTAAATAATTGACATTTTTAATAAAAATGATTTTCTTTCTTTTTCTAGATAAAAATCTGTGATAAAACAATTGGTCTTTGTTACAATCAGTCACTTTTATACAGTCGCTTATAAATTATTATTCACTCTTCTCCGAGGGAATTTGTCCTTGACTTTGTGAGGATTCTCATGTATAATTCTGCTCTTTTTATATTCTGACAGGGTTTCTCCTACTGGATCAGGCCCAGATTTATCTGTACAGAATTGATTTCAATATGCAATTTTTAGTCTTACTCTGTCATTTTTAAATTTCTTTCTTTATGTTTTTAGCATTTTACACGGTTTTCTTGTTAAGCATTACTTCTGATGGACTGGCAACCTGTCCAGCTCCTCTCGACCCTCGAGGAATAAGTGGCTTAGATGATGAGTGAGTGTTTTATTTTGGAGGGCATGGGATTGGTAGTTGATTAGAGTGACATTTTGAGTCTAGAATATTGAACCTTTTTACAATATTTTGGGATTTTGAATGTGGGGTTTTCATCAGCTGTAAGCCATGATCACCACTATTAGAACAAATAAAGGCTGAAATATCTGGCTTTGCATTAAATGAGTCCAATAGATTAGTGTCACCTTTTAAGTTGAATTACTGACATAAATGAACTTTTGCACCATATTCTAATTTTTCTATTATAATAATTATAAACATATTTTATATGTTGGATTCAACAAATTTACCACCGGTCTTACATTTTATATTTATTTCTGTTCTTGACCCCCATTGGACCTCTTACCACCTGAGCTTGGTTTAAACCTCACAACCTTTGGTTGCTGACCATGTCCCACCCCTGAGAGATGTTTCCAACACCTTGATGGATCTATGACAAGAACTAAAGCTGTTCGAAGCTAGTGAGTTTAGGTCAATAGTTTTTTTTTCTAACTCTTCAGGGAAGTTTCCCTTTGTGTTGTCGCCATCTAGTGGACAAATTCATTTATTTAGAAAAACTTCTTCCTGTGTTCATGGCTTACTTCCATCCCAGTAGGTCACTAGATCTGAACAGCTAACTGTAATATCTGCAAACACTATTCCAGTATAC
>SSNS01002320.1:0-10967 GCA_006937985.1 Aphyosemion australe | reverse complement strand
ATAAAAAATACTTCCCACTCACATCAGCACCAGCCTCAAGCACACATGTAACTATATGTGCTGCTTGGGAGAGACGTGGAGCCAGGAGGAGATCTGAAACGAGCCAGGATCGGAATCTAAGACGGGCTGTTTGGAAAAACTCTGGAAAATCTAGAGGAGTCTTTCATCTCGCCTCCGGTGAAAGAGTCAGACCTGGTTACTTAAAGGGAGGATGCTCGTGTTTTTCCTTTACTGGTTGGTGGTTTAAGTCAAGTCATAATTGCTGATGCTGGTGCAAACTCCAGCCATGAATTAAAGGAGGCTGATGGATGAAGGAGGTGACAGAAGGAAGCTGCTCCCTCAGAGGCGTCCGATCAGAACCAGAGAAACGTCGGAGACTTTCTAACTTTGTTAAAGAACTTTTGCACGAGTGATCTCTGATGCAAGTCAACGATGGGTTTGGACGGCATGGAAGTATTCGCCATTGCTGCTGTTGTTGGACTGTTTATTGTTGTCCTCAAACAGTTTGGGATTTGGGAACCTTTGTCCCTGGAAGGTAGGATAAACAAATGGGTTTTGATTGATTTTGGGCAGAATTGAAGCAAAATTATCTCAGTGATGTATAATTTGAATATATGAACTGTCTTGTTGTGTTATTTACTTATTTATTAGTTTTTTTTATTGAATATGATTTTAAATAATTAAAAAAAACCTTGGTAAGTGTTTCTCAGGGAAAATTTTGATCAAATCTTCTGTATTGTGATATATGAGTAAGGTTTGACAATATCTACACTTTTCCATATCAGAATGAAAAACGTTGACTCATTAATTAATGGTCACATTATTGTTTTTCTCCTGTCTGTTTTTACTGTTCTTAAACTGTTCTATTCCTTTGTGAAACCATTTTTCAATCATTAGTAGGTGCTGTAAAATACCACCCAGACTAATTTCTTTACTCCATTTAAAGCTGCATTAAATTAAACTTACATGTTTTGTAATCAGAAACACCAGGTTCCCTTTAGTGCATGACAATCTTGTCCGAAACATTTCTAACTTTTGATTCTGAAACTCTGCTGTCTATGAGCAATGCACAACCTCAAAAGTAAAAATAAACTGCAATTGTAACTGTAAATTTTCTCATATAAGAAACTGTTAAAGGCTGCATGACCCATATGCTAAAAGGTCAAAGATTACCCAGTGATCATTAACAAAAACATAAGTTATCCCTCACTGTAGAGATTGTTTTTAATTGAATTGAATGCTGAATAGGAAAAGTTTAGCATCACAATTAATGCCCTATATGGCAGTAAATATCATCAAGCTGCACCTCTAACAAAACAGCAGAGCCTGGGCTACCACACCATATAAACGTTTTTTTACGTCCTTCAAACACAACTTAAACTACAATTAACTGAATCATGACAAAAAAATAAACGTTTTTTCTGTTATGTTTTCTAGTTGGTAGAAAGCAGGCAGGCAGTAACTTTATCCATATGAACTTTATTACAGCAGGAGGGACAAGCATACACACAGCATTCATCTGGTAACCCACAGCAGAACTTCCCCTGAACTCTACACTACACCTCTATATATATATTAGCAGTGCTCTGCTGCCACCTAGTGTTCAGTTCAGTACACAATATTTACAATGTTCCATGTCTATTTACACTTCATCAATAACACATATCCTACTAATATTTACACATCCCAACAAATCCCACAATGGTTACCTTTAAATTGAGACTAAAGTAATCAAATAGACCTTGTGTTTACAGAAATATACTCATTAAAGTGTAGGTATGTCATCTGTGCCTCAACAATATTATTTTTGATTAAAAAAAATAGCTTAGGCGCAAATTGTCTTGAGCGATTAAAATGCGATTAATCAAGATTAATTAATTTAATTATTTTTTAATTAAGTCCCACCCTTTTGAAGTTTGAAGTTAAATATTTTGCCCTAAATCCCTTTCACATAAGGTCATTTCAGCCATTTTATTTTTGAAAATTTCAGTACCTTCCAGAATGAGCCTTTTCCGGGCTCTTGTCAATTTAAGGAAACAAGCTGGAGCTGGCCACGCCCACCCAGCCCCCGCTCTGGCTGCTATAGGCTGAGAAACTTCGATATCCAGAAGAGGCTCGGAGTAGAGCCACTGCTCTTCCAGCCTGGAGAGGTGAGGGGGTGTTCCATGCTTATCCCCCCATTTGTGATGTCACAAACATGTACTTTTGAAACAGCTTGTTTTAAGCACATAGCTTCTAAAACCCATCACTGACAGAAAATGGATGGACTGGTTTTATTCATTTTGCAGTGTTTATAAAGGCAGTAGAAACCTACATGACTGCACAAAAAGATGCAGAAAGTGAATGCATATGTCCTCTTTAAAAGAACTCTGAGGTATAACGCACTTTTTATAAGACACACGGTGCCGGGATCATGATCGTGATGAATTAATGCCGAGCTCCGGACAGGAGCTATAATGAAAATGAAAGTAAACACGGGCATAAGTTTGAAATGATCAGCTGGAGAGATGCAGAGCTCCAGGAGCTTCTCTCCGTTAGATCTGCAGCTCAGATCATCTGACAGCTGGGATGGTGGAGGACACACACCTGCTCCTGAAAATAAAAACTTAACGAGCGCGGTATCGATCGCAATAAAAAGCAAGTTATGTCCAAGATACACGGAAGCGCAGAGACCGCCCCCATACCTCCTTTGTGCCGCCATCGCGTAATCTTATATAAAACGGACATGATTGCGCAACATTACCGCCACGGTCTGAGCTCTTATAAACGACCTTAGACTCCCAGATACCGCATTGGCTTTGCAGCAAATTGGCGGCATTGTTTTATGTGTAATTTTTAAATTTTTTTTATTTTTTGTGTAATCACTGTTCACCGCCATTACGCTTTTACCTCGTGCACCCCCTAGCGGCAGCTCGTGCACCCCCTAGCTGCAGCTCGCGCACCCCCTAGCGGCAGCTCGCGCACCCCCTAGCTGCAGCTCGCGCACCCCCTAGCGGCAGCTCGCGCACCCCCTAGCGGCAGCCCGTGCACCCCCTAGCGGCAGCTCGCGCACCCCCCACACTTTGGGAATCCCTGATTTAGAATATCAGCAAAATGCTTGAATCATATTTTCTATCTGATCACATCAGCACAGTTATTTTTTATTAACTCTTTTATTTGTTTGTTAATCTTTTGTCTCATGTTTATAAAGTCCTGCTCTTGTCTGAAACTGTTCATCCTTCTCATGCCGCTGTATCTCTCACCCTTATCCCTCTTTCCCTTCTGTAATCTCTCCATTTTTCTTTTGAACTTTTTGATCGTTTGTCTGAAGATGGTGGGTGTCTTTTGTATCCTTATGATTTTCCAGTCTTTTACACTCCAGTCCTTTTTTTTTTACTTTCTTTCTTGTCTTACTGGTGTTTCCTCCCTCTTTACTTCCTCCCTTCTCCCCCCCCATTTGTTTTGTTTCCATCCAACAGACAGCAGCGACTGCGACCTCGAACTTTCCATGGTGCGTCACCAGCCTGAGGGCCTCGATCAGCTCCAAGCCCAGACCCAGTTCACTAGAAAGGAGCTCCAGTCACTTTACAGAGGCTTCAAAAATGTATGAAAACAGTCATAACAGTCTGGAGCTTCAGCAGTGTGTCTCACGGTAGTTTTTCCTTTTGGAAATAGTGATTCTGTGGAATGTGGCATGGGCAAATCCTCATCTAAGATTACTGCTACAGCTGCCCTATAAATTTAACCTACTTGAGGATCATTTTTAACTGGATTTATTATTTCTTAATGCTGTATATTACACTTTAGACTTGTCCTCTAAAGGTAAAGTAGAGTGTTATGCTCTTTGTGTGTTTTTAGTTTTAGAAGTTTTTTCTTTAAACACTGGGCTGATTTTAGAGGAATTTTCTGGAAGAAGTCACTGGATGTTCATCTGCAGCTGATTAACTTTGGTAGATTTCAGGAGGCTGTTACAGTTAATGGAGTTTAGAAAACAAAAATAAGGCTGAATCTCAGCTAAAATTTGGTAAGATGTGAGCTACGAGTCCTTCACAGCACATATAGACTAAATTCTCAGCATAAGTGCAATGGTGTTGTGGCTTTAGGACTCAACATGTAGATAAAAAAGCACTAGCAGGTTGTAAAGATTCCAAATTGTTCAGGAAGAATAGAAAGGTGTCCCTCAGGGCTCTGTGCTGGGCCCCACTCTATTCTCCATTTATGTTTCCCTTAGACAATATTGTTAGCAGACATGGCATATCGTTCCACTGTTATGCTGATGATACTCAGCTCTACCTCAAGACACCATCCACGTTCTCTGCTCCTGTGCTAACATCTACAATAATGATTTTAGTTTAAAACTCTCACATGGCCTAGTGGTATGAGTGTCCGCCCTGGGACTGGGAGATCGGGGTTCAAATCCCGGTCGGGTCATACCAAAGATTTTTAAAAAATGGGACCCAATGCCTCCTCGCTTGACGCTCAGCATTAAGGGGTTGGATTGGGGGATTAAACCACCAAATAGTTCCCAAGCGCAGCCACAGCTGCAGCTCACCGCTCCCCACCACGGGGATGGGTCAAATGCGGAGATGTAATTTCACCAGTGTGTGATGAATACTTGGGACTTTAACTTTATAAAAGGAGACTGGCGATATTCATTCCTTCAAGAAATTATGTAATTTGTTTTATTAAGATCTATACACTTATCATTATTTAAATTTTTAAAATGTGAATGAAAGACAATTTGCAAAATGCTTGTATAAAAATTTTGGTCCTTTTACACTTTCTTTGTTTATCTGTCAACAGGAGTGTCCCAGTGGGTTGGTGGATGAAGAAACATTCAAAACGATTTACTCACAGTTTTTCCCTCAAGGAGGTAAACCTGAGGCTTGGTGCATAATTTTATAAAAGTGCAGTTTATAGAGGAAATGGTTAGTTAAAAATAATTTATTTATTTTTTTAGATGCAACAACATATGCACATTTCTTGTTTAACGCTTTTGACATGGATAGAAATGGTTCCATCCGATTTGAGGTAAATTTTATTATATCAAATAGTTTTAAAAAATAATTGTTTTAATTTTAATAAAGCTACAAATTAACCATTAAACTACGTCTACAGGACTTTGTGATAGGCCTGTCTGTTTTACTCAGAGGGTCGGTCACAGAGAAACTTCGTTGGGCTTTTAATCTCTACGACATCAACAAGGATGGCTACATTACAAAGGAGGTAACAATTCTGATGAAAGAAAATTAAAACAAGTTGTTTGGCGTTTTTGTTTTAACACAAGTTTGCGGTCATGTTTCCTACAGGAAATGTTGGCAATAATGACATCCATTTATGACATGATGGGCAGGTATACTTTACCCAGCCTACGAGAAGATTCTCCCTTTGATCACGTTGAGAAATTCTTCCAGGTAAACAAAATCCAACATTTTTTTTATTGGATACAAGAGAACAGTGTGTTTGATGCAGTAATTGGTTAAGATAGAACATATTTTCTGAATTGGACCCTCTAAGAAAAGAAAAAGCCTTTTTGGTTAAAAATAAATAAACTATTAATCTAGATTTTTCCTTAAGAGTTGTTCCTGTTTGTAAAAATTTAATCTTTAATCTATTTTAACTGGATTATTTTTTTTTTTATTTAAACATTGAAAAGAAAAGCTCAAACATTGGTTCCCATCCTGCTTAACATTCAATGAAACTCCTTTGATGACAGCAAAAGTATCTTAATGATGTTTATAGAAGCCAGATCAGGGGCCTCATTTATGAAACTTTGCGTGGAATCCTTAAACTCTATTTAAAATAACAACTAGGAGTTTCCTGCTCCTCTGCTCTACTGGTTGAAAGTGGAATTACAACTACCGTAAACAACCCAGCTACAGCCTGCTGTAGCTAGCGCTAACAACGAGCTAACACTAACATGAGCCAACTAATACTAAAATAAACCACAAAGTAAAAAGATCCACACTGTTGAAAAAAAAATTACTTAGAAGTCCAGTAGCAACAAAGCCAGGTCACCATCCGTGATTTTGTAGCCTCCTTTAGCTTCCTCAAACTAGTGTAGGCCACGCCGATTTTCACTCCGATTTTAGCTCTTTGCTTCGCCTCCAAAGACATTACTCTCTTAGGGCTGGAATTTACTTGCTGTTTAACGATGGGTACGCATGTTTAAAATGGCTGCCACGCGTAACTTGCATTGATTTGAAGCTTGGTTTGTCCGCGTCCCCCGAAATTAACACGACGCGACACATTCGAACGCTGCAAATTACGAGTCACCAGTAGGTGGAGTTGACAAAACGAGCGAGACACATTCACCATGGTGACTCCGTCTCTGGTTTATAGGTCTTTCACACCATCTAAGAGATACAGCTGCTAACTTTTTTTCTGTTGTGATATCAAAGTTAACCAGTTAGTGATCTCTATTGACGCCATGTTTGTTTTGTTTGTACCCACAAACCCGGCTCTCTATCTGGTCTGAGTACTCTAGTTTGCCCCCCTCGTGGAACACTCCGGTACTACATGCAGTGCAGTGCCGTGTAGCAGCAAGTACTGCTGCCTGCGCCAATGCGAGGTTAAAAAGCAAGTATATTCCGGACCTTACTTTTACTTCCAGGCTCCGCCATGATGCCAACAGAAAAAGCAAACTTCTTTTTCTTGTGCTTTTTATTAAAATCAGCAAACTGAAAATGCTAACCGCTAGCATTACAGCTAACAGCCGTAAAGCAGGTATAAGAGCACCCCCTAGAACAGGGGTTCCCAAAATGTTTTCTTTGATGACCCCCTTTCTCGTGTCCAAGACAAGCCAGGACCCAAACCCAACTCCTACACGCATAAACACATTAAATGTGATCATTTACAAACTTTCTACAGACATACTGAGTTATAACTTGTATATGGAGTTCTGATTATACTGTAGGGTGTGTTATTGGGATTTTATAAATGAAATTTTTACAAATAAAATCTTAATAACCTCACAACCTCAGCAAAGACAAAATTTTGGGGACCCCCTGCAATCTTGTGGGGACCCCCTTGGGGGTCCCGACCCCCAATTTGGGAACCCCTGCCCTAGAACACCTACCTGCTCCACAAAACTATCTAGTGCAGTTTTTGGTCAGCAGAGGGCTGCAGAGTGGTGTCAAATATGGAACTCAAGTTTCTAACCCAACAATCACTGAGATCAATGTTAAAGCTCTGGCTTAAAGTTTTAAAAACTATCTGTTGTTACTTTAAGGTCAGCAAAAACTAAAAACTTACTAAGTTATTTTCTGACCTATAAAACACTGCTTACACATAGCTGAACTTAATTCCTGCTTTTCCTAGAAATGTTCTCAGGTGTTTTGGAATCACATCCTGCCTCCTACACATCCACTTTCTGCCATAAATGGTCAAGTCAAAGGAGTTGTTACTCTGCATATCTGTGGCATTTCATGGGTAACCTCGATAACAGAGAGGTCTAGAAAACGCAATTCTTCTGGACACTGAGGTCAAGGTGCTTGTGAGTGTAGAGGCACGGAAAAATGTTTTATTGCCTTAGAGTGCCACAAGGTTGTTGCAGCTTTGATTTCTGTGTATGTGGAAGATCCACGGAGAAATCGCGGCAGACATAAAACAGAAAAAAACACATTAAAAAAAGGAGTGGTCAGATGGAGGCAAAGAGAAAGATGTCAATAATCATTGATGCCATCCAAACATCTGTATTGTGGTGTGAAAGGATCGCTAAGATATTCTATATCTAAGTGTAACTTTTTTTTTAACAGAAAATGGATCGAAACAGAGATGGAGTGGTGACAATTGATGAATTCATAGACACCTGCCAAAAGGTTGATTCCTCATCAACAAAACATTTATATGTGGATTGCCTAAATTCATGCAGTTTTTGAACATTTTTTCATTCTTCTCTCAACAGGATGAAAGTATAATGGCGTCCATGCAGCTGTTTGAAAATGTCATCTAGTTTTTGTCAAGAAAACCGGACCAGAAACACCTCCCTGTGCTTCCAGCCTCAATCTTCTGGGCCTGAATGATCTCAGTTGTCTCCAAAATGAGACTTTGACCAAAAGAAATTTATAGAACACACACTAATAAAAACTATAACTGTATTTCCAGTCATACTGGAAAGGTGCAGGGAAATGTGCAATATTTACCAAATCATCATACAAACTAATGTTCTTTGCATGAAAAGTGTTATTTCTGCACATGATAACCATGAGGCATTGTCACTGTTGGATGAGCACAAGTGTTTTCCTGATATTAAAAATAATGAGATGCAAAATACTCTAGTATGTTTTTATAAATCTTTGAAAAAAGTGAGAATATTTCACGTCATTCTGTGAAGAAAAAAACACATTAGGACCTTTTCATCAACTCAATTCTCAGATCACCCTATAAGGCCACTAATTTTGGTCCAGTTCTATCTCTGAACTTTGGTAATTGTTCACTAGGGATGTTCAATATCAGCCGCTTGACCGATATACAGATATAGTGTAACTCTTAATTTCTGATACTGATATGAATCTACACCAATATATGTGAGGTCCCCCCTCATAAAAAAAAGAAAACTAAATAATTTTAGGTAGCTAACCTCACAAACCTCTTATCATGCAAGCATCTGTGCAATATATGACAACCATTTTCATTTGCGTTAAACTAGTTGTACGAAAAAAACACAAATTTCTCACAAATGAAAAACTGAATCTGTCATAATTTGGCATTTTGGGTGAGAGGAGAAGTAGGTGAGGAGTTTAGTATAATATTTGCATGGCATAAAAAATTGTGTTGTTAAAGGGAGACTTGGCAGTTTTGGCTTGCTTTTAGCACCCCCTAGTGTCCATTTGTAGAACCGAAAGCAAAACTGATCTCGCTGCGCGTTCGTCTTTTTAACACCTTAATCTAACTACTGAAATGTCTCCTCAGCCTTCATTAGTGTCTACAGGAGATTGCAGACAGATTGCAGCCCCAGGCACGTCAGCTCAATTGTTTTCTAAGTCCCAACAGACCGGACCGGCAACTCTGAAGTTGCAAGTGGAATATTCTGGCCACAGGGGGCGGCAGGGGCTGGGTGGCCTTTCATTAACCCTGTAAAGGGTCATTTTAGCACATACTGGCTCAAGAAAATGATTTAAAAATATGGAAAAGTTGCAAAGTATCCCTTTAAAAAGTAAAACCCTATACTGATAATTTTTGATATTACATTCTAATGACAATATCGGTCAATAATAAGGGATATCCCTACTGTTTATGTTTGGTAATTAATCTAAAGATGTTGAATCTCTCTAATAGGCATAATACAGTATAATCTGTAGGATCAGTTGCCACAAAGACAAGGTAAGCCTAAGATCTGTGAAGCTACCTGATTAACAGGCCTTGTCTGCATTACATTTGTTGAGTTTAGGTGGGCCCCAAGCATCAACATAGCACACAGGAGAAAGCTTTATCTGTATCTGGCGTGGAACCACTAGTTGGTACTTTTAGCGACCAAGTTTCCCAATCCTGGTGAAGTCAACAACAGTCTGTGGAGAGGATGACTTTAGTACTACAACACCCCTACAAGATCAATTCTTCACCATTGCTTCACTGAGGAACCGTGAACCAGAGATCTATATACAAGATTTGACAGTGACGAAGATTGGAACCCAAGATTGGAGGCTGTGTGATGGTATAGTGTAGTTTCTGCCTCAAAGGCAAAACAGAACTTTTCATTAATCAGATACTTGAATTCTAATAGTGCACCAATGCATTTGAGCTTTTTAGTGGGGTGTTATCCACATGTTTAGCTGAGTTGATCATTTCATAAATGTATAATTTTTACAAGTAGGAGACTAAGACTTTCCAGTGATATAAAACACAACACAGACTGGTACAAGTGGAGAAATGATTGATTAAAATGCTTTTTAAAAATGTCAATATCTAAAAACATGCATATCAAATAAATGTGATTAAAGCAGAAAGAAGAGATAAAAGTTCTAAGCAACTTGTTTTCGGCAGCTGTTCATGAAGATGAGTCACGATTCCAAACCAAACAAAGCTGCAGTTGTCCAGAATGTTCCCTCCAAAGGTTCCTCTGACACAAAAACTCATCTTTAGTTTCTATGTGTTGTTGTGAAGTGTTTTGTCTGAAGTTATGTTTGGATCTACATCGCCCCGGGTTCTTCCCATTCCTGGTATTCCACAAAGTTAAGATGCTGGGACTTCAAAATCACTCAAATCTTTGCTCTCAATTACAGTAAGTAAGTGGTCTAAAAATGTTGATGTTTTGTAGTCAAATTAGAATAATTTATTCTACTAATAGAATAATGATTGAAAATCACATCTCAGATTTTGTATAAAAAAGAAAAGTGAACCAGTTCCTGATCTTCAGTCAAGTCTACATCTCCTTTTCCCAACCACTACAGGCAGTCATGTTATGGGTCGCTTTATTAACGTTACTTAGTGCATTATTAAGCATTAATAAACAAAGGATTCCTTTATTAATGTTCCAGATATTGTTAACTATTAAGTTTCCTTAAGGTTAGGACAAATGGCCAGGGGGGTATTTGCTTAGTAATGCATTACTAAATATTAACATTAACATTAAGCAGTTGTTAACACTTTATTTAATAGTATATTAATGCTTAATAATGCACTAAGTAAGATTAATAAAGGGACCCTTATTGTGAAGTGTTACCGTTATGCCTGTTTAAAAAAAACTAAACCCTCATTAAATAAACTCGGTAACAACATCCAGAGGAATCTGTTTTTATTTGCTGAATGAGAGAAAACATCCACCATCAGCAGAAACACTGAACCTGTTCTGGAGGTCTTTTATTGAACATCTAGAACCAGCAGCAGAGGTTTGTTTGGGGGCGGAGCTTCACTGGATAACAGTTTGGAAATGATAATGAAAACCAACCTGCTGCTCTGTTGAACTGTGGTGATTGAGGGCTGCAGCAGGATAAGATCAGACAGAAAGGTAAGCAGCATATATTTTTATTTTATTTTTCACCACCTAT
>SSNS01002319.1:0-10969 GCA_006937985.1 Aphyosemion australe | reverse complement strand
CCCAAGCAACATGGCGGCGGCGCAGGAACCACGTTGGTTTGAAACGGCTTTGTCATCAACATTGGATTATTTAGACTCCAACGTGCATAAGTCTGTCTGATATACTTAGCGGCTTCTTATTTTTATCAAACTAAGTAGTGCAATGTCCCAGTACACCTGATATTCACATGTTTTTATACAAAAACCACAGAAATCATTGATGTTAGACGCCATTAAAGCCTCCCGCTTTTCCGTCGCCGTGATTACGTCATGTTGTTCGTTACTCTGATTGGTCCTAGCGCTATCCAATTGCGTGCTGACATTTTGAAAGACAACCGTAGATCCCGCCTCACGACTGAGAGCCGTCAATGGTTCGTGGCCAGACTATATATTCACATATATAGGATGGCTTGCCAGGCTATGCCTAACCCTGACCTTAGCTAAAACTTAATTAACACCATACCTCTAAAACTAACGATTAGAGCTCTGTGAGATTGCACCAAACTGAGGACCGGCAAATGTCCTCACTTTGATGTATAGACAAGTACACACATACACACACACACGTCACACACACACAATCCACCTGCGTGCTCTTGAGTCCTATGCATCATGTGTTTCTGCTGCGCATGTGACCCGCACTCCGAGCTTCAGCACTTTGTCCTGCGCAGTGCGCGCGCTGTCACTAGCAAGACATTTTCTGTATTTGACCATTTTTTTCAACGGTGATGGAAAAATCGGAAGGCGGTATGTCATGTTGACATGATTGCAATTAACACCCCCGTCTCATGCAGGTGTGCAGAACCTCACACACAGAGAACATCGCGAAGCTAACACAATCAAGAAAAGATTCCCACCAGAGCATCTGAGCGTTATCTCACTGGGACTGGGACACCATTCTCAACGAATCATATTAGTGACAGACAGCGCGCTGAAGAGCTGGAGCTCGGAGCGCGTCTATCAGGTCACAGACGCGCTCCAGCAGAACCACCACGACCCACGGTGGCAGAGCGCATGTGTGAGGGAGGGATTTTAAAACTTTGGCTTATGGCGCCAGTAACCAGACGCAGTAGCAGGAGTGGCCTTTGCTCTATTATTACACGGAGCTGTGCCACACACACACACACACACACACACACACTGATTCAATCAGAGCGCACGCTGCGCCAAAAGACCGACAATGCGCCATCACACTGAAGACACAGATGAGCGTTGCCTCGTCCGTGATTAAAGTATAATTAAGAGGTTTTTAACACAATGTTTCATTCAAGGTCAAAATTAAAATATAAGCTTCTATTTATGGGATCATATATTTGAAAGTCCGACTCCAGAGCACTCAGTAGTGCCTCCAGTCATGAACCTCGCCGCTCATCATCACAGCGTTATTATTATGTGTTATAATGGAAGTAGGAGCTGGTTTTCCTCCTGGTCTCACCGTGTCTCCCTGTCTCCAGGGTTTGTCCCCCAGTGAGAAGAAGCGTTTTGAGGACATGGCCAAGGCCGACAAGGTGCGCTACAACCGAGAGATGAGAGACTACGTCCCCCCCAAAGGCTTTGGAAAGAGAGGCCGCAAGAGGAAAGACCCCAACGCCCCCAAGAGACCCCCGTAAGTCTGCAGTCCTCAGGTGGTCCCATCAGAACCTGTTACCCTTCTAAAGTAGAACTCTGGTGGGACTGGTTTATAACTCTGCTCCCCTGACATGGGCCGATGTAGAACAGGTTTCTACTAAAGTCCTAAAGAAGTTCAGCAGTTGAGCCTGAACCCGGTTCAGTGTAAAGGTCTGGGTCATGAGAGGGTTCTAACTAAACTAACAGAACCCAGTTTGTCCTGTTAGAGGCCAGAGGGTGGAGCTTATCTGAGTCGTCACCAGACCCAGGTCTGGTTGCTTGGTAACCGTCTCCAACATGGAGATGCTGGTATCCATGAGACTTAAGGGGTCCAGTGAGACCAGACCGATGGACGTCCTAGATGGATAGGTCGAGTGAGACATGGTTTTACCGGTGGGGGTGGGAAAGGGTCCAAAGGGCCTTCTACGTCAGCCAGAGTTTTAAAATCAGGAAACATTTGTCCAGATAAAATAAGCAGAAGTTTACCAGACTCTCTGAAAGAAGGGTTTCCACTTTCCAGGTCTAGAAGCTCTCGACATTGCGCTCTTGTGCACAGATCTGTCAGATGCACTCTGAGGTCATCTTGCGAGCCGCTTGTGCGCACTGCAGCAGCGAGATGCGTAGAATAACGTAGATTCTCTGATCAAAATCTTTTTATGATTGTGTTACCTCTGCGATGCACTCTGTGGGTAACGGGTAAAATATCTGCGCACCTGCATGAATCATTAACAAACGTATTCACGGACAAATAAACAAATCACCTCTTGTAAAAACAACCGTTGAACGGCTCGGCCAATCATGGTCGAATAATTTGTTTAATCACTCAACCCTACCCACACTCACCCCTGCTCTGGGATAGCCTGCATCAAGATCATTCCCCCGCCCCCTCCCCTACCGCCCGACATTCGCCCACGGACAATCAGCGCGTGCATATGCAGACCTGCCAACCTGTACGCATTTTGCATAGCAAGTACGCAATTTTGCATCTAATTACGCTGGTACGACTCACCCCTCTAAACCAGGGGTTCCCCAATCAGGGTTCCCCAATCAGGGGATATCAGTATAATCAATCAGTATAAGTACAGTATAATCAGAAGTCCATATGAAAGTTATAACTCTGTATGTCTGTAGAAAGTTTGCAAATTATCACATTTAACGTGTTTATATGTGTAGAAGTTGGGGTTGGGGGTCCTGGCTTGTCTTGGACACAGGCAAGGGGGTCCCCAAAGAAAGAAATTTGGGAATCCCTGCTCTAAACTACGCAAAAAGCTGCGGAAACGTGAGTTCTGTAGCAAATATGCACGTGTGGTACTCATGTCTGACAACACGACTCAGCAGCGTGTTGACGAAGTTTAGGCCAATCGTAGAAAAGCGGAGAAAAACAATTCTGCCTAACCTATAGCAGCGTAACACCCCCGCCCCCCTCCTCCCTGCTTCATGCTGCCCGCTGCCTCTCTCTCCGTGCTCCGGTCCGCACTCGCTGCTGTTCTGGTGTTTAAAAAGGTAACCTATCGTGTGTGTGTGTGTGTCAGCGGACCGGACCAGCCATCTTTTGGTGAGTGTGAACCATTACGCGCATGGGTGTCGCACCTGTGGGGGATGTGGGTGTTTTTACACTCACACTTTCCTGCAGTTTAGCTAAAAAACCTTTACCACCTAGTCTGGTGGTCCCTTCGTGTTTCTCTCCCCCCTCCCTCTCCGGTTGATCATTGAAACCCGCACCTTTGCGCACCAGTGTTACTTAAAACATTCTCCTCCAGTCCATCGTTGATATGCGTTTCCCCAGCTGCTCCGCACCGTCGAGCGCTAAAACACACGCGCTCATCACAAGCTCGCTCTCAGGGCGACTACAGCCTCCTTCAGCTCAACCATCTGATTAGAGCAAATCAACACTTAGAGTAGTCAAATTAATAGTAAAAGTTATGAGCAGTGCACTACCCCTAAATATGCATCATCTCAAAGGTTTCATTTCATTTATTAATTTATAGAGCACCTTCCACAACCTTTAGGAGAAGCCCAAGGTGCTGGACACCACACTAAAAAGCTACAAGGTTGCTTGTTGATGTGATTATCTAGCTCTTACTCAAGAACAAAAGATTAAATTGTCACAAAAACTAAACCAGACGTATCAGATGAAGCTGACGTTGGTTCTATTTTTAGTTTCAGAGTCAGAAAGAGCAATTCCAACCAGTTTACCCAGAGCATCTTTCCTCTGCTCTAATGTTAAAACTACAACCTTAGACTCTTCACACCTGGACTAGAGTTTTTCTGAACTAATAGTAAATCCTTAAGACAGTTGATGATGTTTGAAACGTTAGTTTGATTTGTGAAAGTTCTAAGAAAGCAGATTTCAGCACTTTTTAGCATCTACAGTTGAAACTGGAAAAGTTAGAATCTGGTGCAGAAATTGAGACTCACTTCATTCAAAGCCAGATGTTTCAGCCTTTATTTGTTCTAATTGTGATGATCATGGCTACAGCTGATGAAAACCCCACATTCAGAATCTCAGACAATCAGAATATAGTGAAAAGGTTCAATATTCTAGACTCAAAGTGTCCCACTCTGATCAGCTGATGAATCCAGAACACCTGCAGAGGGTTCCTGAGCCTTTAGATGGTCTCTCAGTCTGAGCTGGATTACTGACATAAGTGGAATTTTACACCAGATTCTAGTTTTTGAGTTTCACCTGTAGACCACATTAGAACTGGCTCTGCTAAAAACTACAATACTTAGATTATTCAAACATTAACTACATTAGATTAATAACAGAGTCCTTAAATAACATTTTGTGGTTGATTAAACCTTTATTTTATTTGTGACAGTCAAAAATGCAGATTTCAGAACTTTATTGCATCTGACCCACCTTAGGTCTGATCCAGTATAAACACTACAACACCTAGACTCTTCAGACCTGGATTAGATTATTCTACATTAACAGCAGCATCCATCAATTCCAGGTGGTCGATTGTGAAACCTTTAGTTCAAAGAAGGTCACTTTCTTCTTTTTTTATTATGAGTTTGGATTATCATATTAGTAACCTGTTTTTCAGCTCTATGGGTTGATGTTTATGAACAGTACATTTATTTCAAGAGTTTTGATTGGTCACCCATGAAATAGAACATTTTATAACAGGGTGTGTGCGGGGTTTTAAAAAGTATTAAAAAGTGATAAATAAAAATGGCCAAACGAGAAAAGCACAGCGGTGGTCATGGCTAGTGGAGGAGGAGAGGAGCTTAAAAACCACCACCGGCATCGTTTAAGCCGCATGTATGGGAGCATTTTGGCTTCCCTGTAAAATACAAAGATGATACAAACGGCAAAAACAAACACACGCGTGCGCGTGCCTCTATACCATACCAGCCTGTCGGCGCAGCGCCGCACACACAAACGTCCGATCGCTATGAAAGCAGGAAGGGAGGTGGCGCGCGCAAAATGCCTGGGACAATTATTACATTAACGTGATGGGACCTGAAGTATTGATGGGGACAAATCTGTAAACGAGGAGTAAAGAAAAACAAACAGCGCTTCAGAAAGTTGAGGAAATGAGTGAAAGCAGGACACGCAGGGAGTGAGCTTGACTATGGCAAGCCGTTTTCACATTTAATCAGCAATCGGAACTCTCTGTAATTCCTATTTAGCAATACTTTCATTGATCCTCGTACTAACTGTGTTCTTATTAGTCAACATTGCAAATGAAGACATCAACAGCTATGCTGTTACTAGTAGAAATTATAATGAAGGATATCCATAATAACAACGGCACTAGTAGGAATTAAGTTTGAGATATCTCAGAATCCCTAAAAACCTGAGGTGGCCTTTTTAACATATATTAGTCAGACTGGATATGTATTACAGATATCTATAATTCTATTGTTGCTGGTAGAAATAAACATTCCAGATACCCATGAGAACATTCTTACTGAATATCTGACATGTTCATTCTACATAGTCAGAATCATTCTGTTAAAAAATCTTTGACGTTATAGATTTTATAGGACTTAACTGCATTAAATGAGTCTTGAGTTAAGTGTTGTTTGTATTTAATGAGCATTAAGCAGAAAGATGTTGCACTAAGTGTTCTACAAAATTAATAAGAGAGCAAAGTTATTTGTCTTTTTTCTTTTCTTTGTGCTGATCCAAAAAATGATCCGATCCGTGACTCAAATCTGTGATACGATCTGAACCGTGAGTTTTTTGATCCGTCGCACCACTAGGGCACATAATCAAAGATCTTGTCTCCGTCTGAAAATGATGATGTCATATTCAGTGGTCGTTTGGCATCATCTCAGAACACGGCGCGCTCAACTGTCTGTGTAAATAATAGAAAGGTCACTGATTAACACTTGCAATTCAGTGTCGTGATGGTTTTATAAAACATTCTGAAGGTTGTAAAAAAGGTATTAAAAAATAGTAAATTTAACTTAAGCATTACTGTATATACCCTGATTTTGTCATTTCTGTTGTAATTGTTTAGTATAGGGCACATTACAGGCTCAAAAATAAAAGTGAAATGAAATGAATATTGATTGTAACAGTGATGTCTCACTTTGATCCGTTTTCAAAACCTAAAACATTTGAACCTTTTTATCATTAATTCACCTGTGCTATTTATTAACTTATTAATCTAAATTTTTTCCATCGTGAACTTAATTATCTGTAGTCTAAAGTAGGGCTGCTCGATTATGGCAAAAATGATAATCACGATTATTTTGACTGAAATTGATATCTCGATTATTTAAGACGATTTTTATTTATTCATTTAATTAATTAGTTAGTCAGTCAGTCATAAGGTTGCACAGGGCACAATCAAATCAGAGAAAAAGTAAAAGAAATGAAAAAAAGAAATAAACAAGATAATCAAAAAACAATTCCTGATTCCTCGTGTAAAAGAGCCAATACACTTACTCATAGTTAATAACCAAAAGGGTCTAGGCTGTAGTTTAACTTATTTAAGCCTACCCAAAACAGACCCAATTTGATCAAATACTGCAAAATACTCACAAAGAGCTACACAGTGCAAACATCCGTAATATAAAATAAATATAAACATATAAACTTCTATGTTGTAGTGAACTTCCACAACCTGCTGCATAATAATTTAGCCCTGTCCAGCAGAGCCATAGGGGAGTGTGTACAGCTGCATGATGCAACATGTCGCTCAGAGATGAACTAATGATTATTTATCAGCGTGAGAACCTGGAGGTGTGACGTGAGAGCGCATGAAGACAGTAAAATGCGTGTAAATCCACTTCAGATGCGGCTCGCTGTGTCTTGAATTTATTTACCGGTAGCTTGTAAAACAGCATTTTTCTAGCAAATGAGATCCACCGAGAAAGGTTTATGATTGATCAGTCGATGTAAAGCCTAATTTATAATTCTCCATCTGCGTCGGTACGGAGACACGCAACGCCATTTTGCATCGGCGCAAGGGCTCTCCGACAGGCTCGCAGAGGCTGACGGAGACTTGCCCTCTTTAACTATCCGTCGAAAGTGACGGAGACCGCAGGCTTGTCGGTCCGGAGTGCAACTGAGTGTTTCGCTAACCTGTAGAGACCTACCTTTTTACCTTGGCTTTTCATTGATATATTTTAACAATTTTTAGCAAATTTTTATTTGCTGTGTTTTTTTTTCTTTTCTTGAAAAACTTGATTGTGCTGTCTGGTGTGCAGTGAAGGGGGTGAGGGTTGAACTGGTTGTGTAATTTTGATGTGTGAAAGCTGTGTTTTTAACCCATATTTTTTATGTAAAGCACTTTGTGTTGATTTTATCATGAAAAGTGCTCTACAAATAACATTTGATTGATTGATAGAGAACATCTGCGACAAAGTTATACAGAAAGTAACTAAGAGTTATCAGAAATGTTGCTAAGTTGTTTGCTAGATGCTTTTAGGAAATAAAGGTCAAGAAGGGGGTCTGAAAAGTTGTTAGAAATAGCGACAAAGTAGCTAAATTGGCAACGCTGTGTGGGAGGTGCGCTTGATTTGCAGCTCGGCATAGCGCGGGAGTATATCGCGAGGGGGAGGAGCAAATAATCGACTTGTTTTCTTTTTATAATCGTTCAAAACCCATATCGTAATTAGGATTAAAATTCGATTAATTGAGCAGCTCTAGTCTAAAGGCATGACAGAGTTAGTCAGGATTATCTCAAGTAGAATGTCATTCAGTTGTTGGAGACAAATTAAACATGACATTTTTTTTCTATTACTAACATAATTGAAGTAGTTGTCATTTTGCACAGATAATGTTTAAAGCTTAAGCATTCATGATATGAAATGTGTGATGTTGGCAACTGAGACGAATTATTTATTTATTTATTTTTTATTAGGGGGGACACCGCATATATCGGTATGTGGTATTAAGAGTTAGACAATAATCGGAGATCGGTAAAAAAGCCAATATCAACTCGGTTGCTCTTTTATGTGCATTCATTTAGGGCTACTGTCGCCGTAACCCACGGCTTACAAACTCTTAACTTTTTCAACAGAATCATTCGTAACAAAGCAGCTTCCTAGCAAAATGGCGAAAACCGGAACAACTTCTCCCGCCCACTGAATTTCCTTTCAAAATAAAATATTAACCTGCAACATAACTCTTCAAACCGTTACAAATGCCTGAGGTAATTTGGCCACTGCAGCTCTCCGTACCTGTTTCCTGATTACACGGGGGATGCACCGCGCCGATATTTATATCTGTATCGGTACAGAAATAGAGAAAATTCTAGATCGGGTATCGGAGACTATGGACCGATCTATGACCCGATCCATTAGAACAGATCTATTCAGTATATTTCTATGTGCTGTGAGTGACGTCATGCACTACAGCCCAACACTACAGCATGATTGCCGAGTTTAACGAGCCACAGCTGCAAATAGTATCACTCATGAAGTTATTACTTTAAACCAGAAGATAGTGGAAAGGTGTAAATTCAATCTGAGCAACAGTTTTGGGTCTTTCTATTGAAATTTTCAGAGTTTATAAAGTTTGAAAATCGCCTCCAGCCGGGACGCTCCTGACGGAGGGAGGAGACAAGTGGAGCTCACAGAGGGCGAATATTAGAGAGGAAAAACTTACCATGCTGGTAGGTCTGTTCATTATTGACAAAGTTCTGTGACTGGTAATGGTTGACTCTGATTTCTGAAGAGGAATATTCACCCTCTGATGAAGACTCACTCATCCAGTGAGAGAAAGTCACGCAGCAACAGAGAGTCTGTGCTTCACCAGAGTCATCAGGCTTATTTCTCCGTGATCAGGACACGGTGGGTGTAGAAAGGATGTTAAAAAGACACTAATGGTGACAGGCATAGCGGGAATGTAAAAACAAGCCGCAAATAGCGGCAGCCGCGGTAAATATGAAAGTGAAAGTAAAAGTGCGTCACATAATCGATGTGAACATTCCACGTATTCCAAACATCTATGGTCCACATAAGGAACTTTCCTTGGATCAAATGATCATTACATTCAAGGGAAGGTCGACCCTGAAGCTGCACAAGCCCAACAAACCTGATAAATATGGCTATAAAGCATTAGTCTTGAGTGGCCAATATCAAAAAATACAATATAAAAATAACTAAATGAAGCAAAAATGAATGAATAACTTTATGTATATGTAAATTAAAAATATAAAAAATATAATGATGTAGCGTTAGGGCCATTGCCACATATTTAATGAAGGATCGATAAGATGTAATGTTCCATATAAATATGAATTATTAATCTTAATGATCTTTGAATGTTAATTTAACATTAATCTAGGTTCTTTTACCTGTAGGTAATCCACACACTTCAGAATAATTCAGACAGAGTCAAGAAAATAGTTATAAAAATAAATTTAATACTAATTTTCTCAATCAATGACGACACAGGACAATTACAATGAATGATGGTTATAAACAAGATACTGAGACACTTAATGAGGTGATGTAATGAAAGCTAGATGTTAGGTTGCAATCAGCATTAAGTGTCTTAGATCCTATGATGTCTGGTTTAAATCAATTTGGATGGTTTAATCAGTTATCACATTAATAAAGACCATTTGACACCAGCGAGCAGGGCTACTTCACCTTGTGTGAGAGGTCCCGTTTGATCCAGGGGTCAGAGAGAGGTCGGTTTGGACAGGCTGTCGGTCGTTGACCTCTGGGGTTGTCGGAACAGTAGCTATGGCTCCGAAACACGGACCGTCTGATCAAGGTATCTCGCAGGTGGCTGCGTCGCCTGGTGAAGTTGCTTTGGCTTAGACAGCTTACAAAAATAGTTCAAATAGAGAGGATGGTTCCTTAAGTTATTAAGCATTGCTTTTTTCCCCGGCTGGCCAAACCAAGGAAGCATAACTTGTTGTCTTAGGCTCACCCCTTTTGAGGAGGTGACCTAGTCAGGACTTGGTTTGTTTCAGGAACTGTAGGAACTCCAGGAACTGAAGTGTTCTGGCCGGCATGGGAGTTTTATCATTCTAAATGTTTATTAATTTGGGCGAATCAAATTTGGACACATTTAGAGTAGGCGTTACCAAGTTACCTCAGACATCAGATTGTTTCAGCAACACTTAAGGATGACTCAGCTTAATGTGGGTGCAAATCTTATAAAACAATGTGAGTGCAAGCTAAATATTCAAACAATACTATTATTAGTAAATGTTTATCTCGCAACTTGACTAGTTATATCGATATAAAGTCATCTTATATCTTGTTTGAAATTATATCGATATTTTAAAAATATTGATATATTGCCCTGCCCTACTGAGGATGAATTAAGGTCACGCTAGTTGCTTTATAAGGTTATATCCAATCTTTTTCACCTGATTCCAATAAATTAAAATCGCGTGATCAGGCCCAATTTTCTATCCTGTGATCTGAGAACATCATCCCTATTATCTAACAGTAATACATTATTTCATGTGACAGTGAGGTGAAACTGTCCTCTTGAGTCCTTATGTATTGTTTGGTCTTCGCAGTGTGGTGCTTGAAAAGTTTGAATAATAAATAAATAATATCAACGTTATTTAAAAATCGTCTTAATCGAGATTTAAAGGTAAAGTTAAAGTCCCAAGTCATCATCACACACTGGTGAAATTACATCTCTGCATGTGACCCATCCCCGTGGTGGGGAGCGGTGAGCTGCAGCTGTGGCCGCGCTCGGGAACTATTTGGTGGTTTAACCCCCCAATCCAACCCCTTAGTGCTGAGTGTCAAGCGAGGAGGCATTGGGTCCCATTTTTTCAAAGTCTTTGGTATGACCCGACCGGGAATCAAACCCTGATCTCCCAGTCCCGGGGCGGACACTCATACCACTAGGCCACTGGAGCTGGTTGCAAATTTCAGTCAAAAATGATCAAGATTATCATTTTCCCAAAGTCGAGCAGCCCTAATGCATGGTGAGACTGAGCTC
>SSNS01002315.1:0-10982 GCA_006937985.1 Aphyosemion australe | reverse complement strand
TTCTTTGATGAAATCCTTGCTAACCATCAGACAAAATAAACCTGATGGAAAAGAACAACGGTGTGATTTACTTCATATGTGATGATGGTTATCTATCTGCCTAGTGAAGCACGAGGGCAGAACAGTAAAAGGACTAGTGAAACGGCTGCTCACAAAGACAGTTTACAGACTCGCAAGGCTTTGTTCCAGACACAAAGATGTCGTCGACAGAAGAGGAGCATTTGGAGACCCGGTCGTCCTGCTCTACCTCATTGTCCAGGTCCCGCAGCTCACTCACCAAAGCAGCAGTCAAAGCACGGGCAAGGGCCGAAGCGGCACGTACCAGAGCAGAGTTCACACGAAGAGAGATTGAAGTAAAAATGCGACAGGCAGAATTAAATGCAACGTTGGAGGCATTAAAGGAAGAAAAGGAAGCAGAAGCTGCACTTGCTGAAGCCAGTGTGTTCGAAGCAGCAATAGCAGAAGAAGCGAATGGGGAGACATGGTCACCACATGCATCAGAAAAACAACAAGAGGAATCAAAACAGGATCAATACAACTCAAAACCCAAACTAAACTCTCACATACCACACCTGCCTCCAGCTTCAACACGGTCATATAGCTTACAAAGGTATCTTGGATACTCACCCGACCACTACGAAGAAGATGTGCCAGACCCTAAACGCATCATGCCCATAAAACAATGTCCCGAAAATCCAAGTCCTGACCCAGCAACCTCACATCAACATGTCCCACAGATAAATCAACAGGACATCAAAGACTTGATTGGTAACTCTCTGACGCCAGCTGCCAACACCCAGAAAATAAATAGCCAGATATATGTAAGTGCCACCCCCCAACACGTGAGCTCCCTTTCCCCTCACATTCCACCTTTCCAACCAATACAACACAATAATGGGAACAGCGACTTTGCTGATCTTGCTAAGTTCCTGGCCAAAAGAGACTTGGTTACAGATGGTCTAACCAAGTTTACAGACAAAGCAGAAGACTATTGGGCTTGGAGAGCTTCCTTTTATAACGCTATTGAAGGTTTAAGCTTCACACCTAGTGAACAGTTAGACTTGCTAACCCGATGGCTTGGGGAGGAGTCGTCCAAACACGCCAAACGTATACGCGCTGTCCATCTCAACGATCCAGCAGAAGGCCTAGGTCGGGTCTGGACACGACTGCAAGAATGTTATGGCACTCCAGAAGCAATTGAAAAGTCCCTCCTCGACAGACTCGAACGCTTCCCACGCGTGTCGAATAAAGACCCACAGAATCTCAGAGAACTTGGCGACCTGCTTTCTGAAATTGATGCAGCAAAATCTGATGGCTTTTTACCTGGATTATTGTACTTAGACACATCACGTGGCATTGCACCAATTGTCGATAAGTTACCAACAAATCTTCAAGATAAGTGGATGTCTGAGGGGACCAAATACAAGAAAAGACATGACTTGTGTTTCCCCCCATTTTCTTTTTTTTGTTGCTTCATACAAGATGAAGCGAGAATGAGAAATGACCCCAGTTTCAAGTCTTCTGCATCAGCTCCTACATACCAGCCAGCAACTCACAGCAACCACTACGCCAGATTTGACAAGTCAAGACTGTCTGTTGCTGTCCACAAAACCGAGGTAAACAAAACTCACCAAACAAACTCAGTTAACACAAATGAGTTCACAAACAGACAGTGTCCTATTCATAATAAACCGCACTCATTAAAGAAGTGTAGAGGTTTCAGAGAAAAGACATTAGACGAGCGTAAAGCTTACCTCAGAGAACACAACATCTGCTTTAGGTGCTGCGATTCCTCCACACACCAAGCTAAAGACTGTAAAGAAGAAATTACATGTTCGGAGTGCAACAGCAATAAACATATTGCTGCGCTACATGCAGGTCCAGCACCATGGGCTCAAAATACAAAGGCTGTAAACAGTACTATAGATCAGGGCGAGGAGCATGGGGAAGAGTATGGCGGGGAGAATAGTAATGGTTTAGAGACCAGTTCAGCTTGTACCCAAGTGTGCGGGAACTTAAGTGGGGGGCGCTCCTGCTCAAAGATATGCCAAGCCTACATCTATCCACAGGGGCAGCCAGATAAGAAAATCAAGGTTTACGCCATCATAGACGACCAGAGCAATAGGTCGTTAGCTAAGTCAAACCTTTTTGAGATTTTCAACATTTCAATGAATGACCTAACGTCTTACACACTCAAGACATGTACTGGGGTTTCTACAACCAATGGCCGCATAACCAAGAATTTGTTGATACAGTCTATTGATGGCATATTCAGCTCTTCGCTTCCCTCCTTACTCGAATGTGACTCACTTCCAGACAACAAAAATGAAATCCCAACACGAGAGGTTGCTATGGCACATCCTCATCTTAGACACTTAGCAGATGACATACAGCCTCTCGACTCTGAGGCTGAGATTATGTTGTTGTTAGGCAGGGACATTATACAAGTGCACAAAGTGTACGAGCGTGTTAATGGACCTACCAATGCCCCGTTTGCCCAGAGACTCGCACTTGGGTGGGTCATTGTAGGAGATGTATGCTTAGGGGGAGCCCATAAGCCAGTTAGTGTGAGCACATATAGGACTAATGTTTTAGAGAATGGCCGTCCAAGCCTCTTGACACCTTGTCAGAGTAGTTTTCATGTCAAAGAGCAGTCCCAGCTACACAGCAGGCCCCGAGATAGTTCGAGTCAAATAGGAAGACACATATTCCAGCAAAGTGAAAGAGATGAAGCGCTAGCTCCTTCACTTGAGGACCAAGACTTTCTGAGGATCATGGAACGAGGCTTTTACCAAAATGATGCCAACAGCTGGATAGCTCCACTTCCTTTTCGTACACCAAGAGTTCGCCTCCCAAACAACAAAAACCAAGCACTCTCTCGCTTAGAGTCGCTGATCCGCACATTGAGAAGGCGTCCTGAGATGGAGAGGCATTTTATGGACTTCATGCAAGGGTTGTTTGATAAAGATCACGCAGAGCCAGCCCCAGCTCTTGGGAATGAAGAGGAATGCTGGTATCTCCCCTTTTTTGGTGTTTATCACCCGCAGAAACCAGGAAACATCAGGGTGGTGTTCGACTCAAGTGCTAAGTTTCAGGGGGTGTCCTTAAACGACGTGCTTCTCAAGGGCCCGAATATGAACAACAGCCTTGTAGGGGTGCTCATTCGTTTCAGAGAAGAAACGGTGGCTGTCACAGCGGACATACAACAGATGTTCCATTGCTTTGAGGTGCAAAAAGAACATAGGAACTTCCTCCGGTTTCTCTGGTATCGCAATAATGACCCGAAAGAAACAATCGTCGAATACAGAATGAAAGTGCATGTGTTCGGCAACAGCCCTTCTCCAGCTGTAGCAATTTTTGGTTTAAGAAAGGCTGCACATCTTGCCGACACACAGCTTCATCCTAGAGCCAAGCATTTTGTTCAAAGACATTTTTACGTAGACGATGGACTGAAATCTCTTCCCACTGAATCAGAAGCAATTGAGCTCCTAAGAGACACACAGGAGCTGCTTGCCGAGTCCAACCTGAGACTCCATAAAATAGCCTCAAACAGCCAAAATGTCATGAAAGCATTTCCTGCTGTCGACTTAGCAAATGGGCTTAAAGACATAGATTTTAACACAGAGTTCCCCCCAATGCAGAAAAGTTTGGGAGTGTGTTGGAACATTGAAGAAGACACCTTCACATTCAGAGTCTCCCAAACTGAAAGACCTTACACAAAAAGAGGTGTTCTGTCCACAATAAACAGCCTTTTTGACCCGCTGGGGTTCGCAGTACCAGTGAGCATCAAAGGGAGGGCTCTGTTGCGGGAACTCACCAAGGAGACTTGTGGCTGGGACGAAACACTTCCTGAGAGCATGTTCAAAGAGTGGTCAGAATGGAGAAATGCTCTCAAACAGCTCGAGCAAATTCACATTCCAAGACCGTATTGTTCCTTTTCCTTTCTTAATGCAGAACACAAAGAAGTCTGTATCTTCTGTGACGCATCTACACAGGCAATCGCGGCTGTGGCTTACCTAAAGTTAACTGACAAAGATGATGTGACAGAGTATGCTTATGTGTTTGGAAAAGCCAAACTTGCCCCCAAACCCGATCTTACAATTCCCAGACTCGAGCTGTGTGCATCTGTGTTAGCTGTGGAAGTTGGAGAGCTAATAAGAGATGAAATGGGCATTCAGATTGGTGACATATGCTTCTTTACCGATAGCAAAGTTGTACTTGGCTATATTCACAATGAGTCAAGGAGATTCCATGTTTTTGTAAACAACAGGGTACAACGAATCAGACGAGCTACCAGTCCAACCCAGTGGAGTTATGTACCCTCAATGCACAATCCTGCCGATCAAGGATCCAGATCCTTGCCCGCTGACAAACTAATGTCCAGCACCTGGTTAAAAGGGCCAGAGTTTCCCTTAAAACCCATGATAGAGAGCTGCATACATGAACCTTTCCAACTTCAAAACCCCGATTCAGACATTGAAGTTCGACCCTTGATTACTTCCACCATTCAAGCATCACTTCCTTGTATAAGGTCAGTAAACTTGGAATCTTTCTCCAGCTGGCAGTCCCTTACTAGAGCTGTGGCTCGATTGACGCACATTGCTCTCACCTTTAAGCTGAGGCCATCAGATGGACCGTGTAAGGGTTGGCATTTGTGCCCTGAACTCACCCCTTTAGATTTTGAGAAAGCAACAAAAACCATCATAAAGGCAGTCCAACAAGAAAGCTTTTCTGAAGAGCTCAGACAGCTGGAGTCAGGGAAAGGCACTTCAAAGAAAAGCCCCCTTGCAAAGCTTTGTCCCTATCTTGACAAGTCAGGCCTACTCAGACTTGGTGGACGTCTTATCCATTCCGACCTTGAAACAGCAGAGAAGCATCCTTTGATAATGCCACACAAACACCATGTAACTGACCTTTTAATCCGTTACTGCCATGAAAAGGTTAGACACCAGGGCCGTCACCTTACTGAAGGTGCTGTACGTTCAGAGGGTTACTGGGTCTTAGGGGGTAAACGCCAGATCAGTAGACTTATATACTCATGTGTTGTTTGTCGCAAGCTAAGGGGAGCAACTCAGTCTCAAAAGATGGCAGATCTTCCCACGGAGCGCCTTAGTACTGAACCCCCATTCTCCTACGTAGGCGTTGACGTGTTTGGGCCGTGGATGGTTGCTTCTCGTCGTACTCGGGGTGGACTTGCTAGCAACAAACGATGGGCAGTGATGTTTAACTGCATGAGCACAAGGGCGGTTCACCTAGAGGTTATAGAGGGCATGGACACGTCTAGCTTCATTAACGCACTCCGCCGGTTCTTCTCAATCAGAGGACCCGTGAAAGAGTTGAGATCAGACTGTGGGACAAATTTCATTGGGGCTTCTAAAGAGTTAGATTTTGATAAAATCCTTCCTTGTGACCCAATAGTCAAGTCCTTCTTAAACGAGAGTAGATGCAGTTGGGTTTTTAACCCTCCCCACTCTTCTCACATGGGGGGTAGTTGGGAGCGGATGATAGGGGTGACACGTAAGATCTTAAACTCCCAGCTAGCTCAACACGGTTCCAGACCCCTTACACACGACATCCTGACCACTTTCTTAGCAGAAGTTGCAGCCATCATTAATGCTCGGCCACTAGTTCCAGTGTCAAGCGATCCGGATTCTCCATGCATCCTCACTCCAGCCACGCTCCTCACACAAAAGGTTGGAGTGCCCCCTACACCCCCCGGTGACTTCATGGAGAAGGACCTTTACAGGCAACAGTGGAAAAGGGTGCAGGGTCTAGCGAACTCTTTCTGGCATCGTTGGCGAAAGGAATATCTCTCAACTCTGCAATACCGTCGCAAGTGGCAGTCCACCAAACCAAACCTGCAGCTGGGGGACGTTGTACTCCTTAAGGATCCCCTTGTGAAAAGAAACCAGTGGCCAATGGGGCTCATTACAAATGTTCATCCTAGTAGAGACGGACTTGTTAGGAAAGTAGATATTAGGATGGTCGAAAATGGAAAGGCTAAAGTTTACTTTAGGCCAGTCACGGATGTTGTCCTTCTTGTATCAGATGCCATGCAACAAGTCTGATTTGGGTTCAGGTGTGACATCTTAATGATGTCAGGCGGGGAGTGTTCCGACTCCTCAAGAGTCTCAACTGCTTCTTTTTATAAGTCGATAGTGTTATTGTCTGTTGTCTTTAAGATGTTTGTACTTTTATTTTGAAAAGAAAAAAATTATTTCCCTACCGGAAGTTGTCTCTCGCGCTACTTCCTGTTGAACGGAGAAATAGGAAAACTATACTTCTACAATTATCAAAGCTGTTTTGAAGCCATTACAGTCCGTAAGTTAGACGAGATGTTCAGTTTACAAGTGTGTGTTTGATGCTAACCTTTCTTAGTATTTCTGAGTATATTGTGACAGTTTTACAAGTGATCTCCTCTAAATATGTGTTTGATCAGATGTTAGCATAAACGCTAATTAGCCGTTAGCTAACGGTCAACGTTAGCTTGTTATTTTGATCAGTTATGATTTATTACTTCCTTTAAGGGATTATATTGTACAATGTTTAAAGGTGAAAATGTTATAATTGTAAAAGTATTGTTTAAACCTGTCAACTTATACTTGTTGTTTGTGTTTTGCTCACAGTTTTACCATTCATCTGTTCATTCTTTGATGAAATCCTTGCTAACCATCAGACAAAATAAACCTGATGGAAAAGAACAACGGTGTGATTTACTTCATATGTGATGATGGTTATCTATCTGCCTAGTGAAGCACGAGGGCAGAACAGTAAAAGGACTAGTGAAACGGCTGCTCACAAAGACAGTTTACAGACTCGCAAGGCTTTGTTCCAGACACAAAGATGTCGTCGACAGAAGAGGAGCATTTGGAGACCCGGTCGTCCTGCTCTACCTCATTGTCCAGGTCCCGCAGCTCACTCACCAAAGCAGCAGTCAAAGCACGGGCAAGGGCCGAAGCGGCACGTACCAGAGCAGAGTTCACACGAAGAGAGATTGAAGTAAAAATGCGACAGGCAGAATTAAATGCAACGTTGGAGGCATTAAAGGAAGAAAAGGAAGCAGAAGCTGCACTTGCTGAAGCCAGTGTGTTCGAAGCAGCAATAGCAGAAGAAGCGAATGGGGAGACATGGTCACCACATGCATCAGAAAAACAACAAGAGGAATCAAAACAGGATCAATACAACTCAAAACCCAAACTAAACTCTCACATACCACACCTGCCTCCAGCTTCAACACGGTCATATAGCTTACAAAGGTATCTTGGATACTCACCCGACCACTACGAAGAAGATGTGCCAGACCCTAAACGCATCATGCCCATAAAACAATGTCCCGAAAATCCAAGTCCTGACCCAGCAACCTCACATCAACATGTCCCACAGATAAATCAACAGGACATCAAAGACTTGATTGGTAACTCTCTGACGCCAGCTGCCAACACCCAGAAAATAAATAGCCAGATATATGTAAGTGCCACCCCCCAACACGTGAGCTCCCTTTCCCCTCACATTCCACCTTTCCAACCAATACAACACAATAATGGGAACAGCGACTTTGCTGATCTTGCTAAGTTCCTGGCCAAAAGAGACTTGGTTACAGATGGTCTAACCAAGTTTACAGACAAAGCAGAAGACTATTGGGCTTGGAGAGCTTCCTTTTATAACGCTATTGAAGGTTTAAGCTTCACACCTAGTGAACAGTTAGACTTGCTAACCCGATGGCTTGGGGAGGAGTCGTCCAAACACGCCAAACGTATACGCGCTGTCCATCTCAACGATCCAGCAGAAGGCCTAGGTCGGGTCTGGACACGACTGCAAGAATGTTATGGCACTCCAGAAGCAATTGAAAAGTCCCTCCTCGACAGACTCGAACGCTTCCCACGCGTGTCGAATAAAGACCCACAGAATCTCAGAGAACTTGGCGACCTGCTTTCTGAAATTGATGCAGCAAAATCTGATGGCTTTTTACCTGGATTATTGTACTTAGACACATCACGTGGCATTGCACCAATTGTCGATAAGTTACCAACAAATCTTCAAGATAAGTGGATGTCTGAGGGGACCAAATACAAGAAAAGACATGACTTGTGTTTCCCCCCATTTTCTTTTTTTTGTTGCTTCATACAAGATGAAGCGAGAATGAGAAATGACCCCAGTTTCAAGTCTTCTGCATCAGCTCCTACATACCAGCCAGCAACTCACAGCAACCACTACGCCAGATTTGACAAGTCAAGACTGTCTGTTGCTGTCCACAAAACCGAGGTAAACAAAACTCACCAAACAAACTCAGTTAACACAAATGAGTTCACAAACAGACAGTGTCCTATTCATAATAAACCGCACTCATTAAAGAAGTGTAGAGGTTTCAGAGAAAAGACATTAGACGAGCGTAAAGCTTACCTCAGAGAACACAACATCTGCTTTAGGTGCTGCGATTCCTCCACACACCAAGCTAAAGACTGTAAAGAAGAAATTACATGTTCGGAGTGCAACAGCAATAAACATATTGCTGCGCTACATGCAGGTCCAGCACCATGGGCTCAAAATACAAAGGCTGTAAACAGTACTATAGATCAGGGCGAGGAGCATGGGGAAGAGTATGGCGGGGAGAATAGTAATGGTTTAGAGACCAGTTCAGCTTGTACCCAAGTGTGCGGGAACTTAAGTGGGGGGCGCTCCTGCTCAAAGATATGCCAAGCCTACATCTATCCACAGGGGCAGCCAGATAAGAAAATCAAGGTTTACGCCATCATAGACGACCAGAGCAATAGGTCGTTAGCTAAGTCAAACCTTTTTGAGATTTTCAACATTTCAATGAATGACCTAACGTCTTACACACTCAAGACATGTACTGGGGTTTCTACAACCAATGGCCGCATAACCAAGAATTTGTTGATACAGTCTATTGATGGCATATTCAGCTCTTCGCTTCCCTCCTTACTCGAATGTGACTCACTTCCAGACAACAAAAATGAAATCCCAACACGAGAGGTTGCTATGGCACATCCTCATCTTAGACACTTAGCAGATGACATACAGCCTCTCGACTCTGAGGCTGAGATTATGTTGTTGTTAGGCAGGGACATTATACAAGTGCACAAAGTGTACGAGCGTGTTAATGGACCTACCAATGCCCCGTTTGCCCAGAGACTCGCACTTGGGTGGGTCATTGTAGGAGATGTATGCTTAGGGGGAGCCCATAAGCCAGTTAGTGTGAGCACATATAGGACTAATGTTTTAGAGAATGGCCGTCCAAGCCTCTTGACACCTTGTCAGAGTAGTTTTCATGTCAAAGAGCAGTCCCAGCTACACAGCAGGCCCCGAGATAGTTCGAGTCAAATAGGAAGACACATATTCCAGCAAAGTGAAAGAGATGAAGCGCTAGCTCCTTCACTTGAGGACCAAGACTTTCTGAGGATCATGGAACGAGGCTTTTACCAAAATGATGCCAACAGCTGGATAGCTCCACTTCCTTTTCGTACACCAAGAGTTCGCCTCCCAAACAACAAAAACCAAGCACTCTCTCGCTTAGAGTCGCTGATCCGCACATTGAGAAGGCGTCCTGAGATGGAGAGGCATTTTATGGACTTCATGCAAGGGTTGTTTGATAAAGATCACGCAGAGCCAGCCCCAGCTCTTGGGAATGAAGAGGAATGCTGGTATCTCCCCTTTTTTGGTGTTTATCACCCGCAGAAACCAGGAAACATCAGGGTGGTGTTCGACTCAAGTGCTAAGTTTCAGGGGGTGTCCTTAAACGACGTGCTTCTCAAGGGCCCGAATATGAACAACAGCCTTGTAGGGGTGCTCATTCGTTTCAGAGAAGAAACGGTGGCTGTCACAGCGGACATACAACAGATGTTCCATTGCTTTGAGGTGCAAAAAGAACATAGGAACTTCCTCCGGTTTCTCTGGTATCGCAATAATGACCCGAAAGAAACAATCGTCGAATACAGAATGAAAGTGCATGTGTTCGGCAACAGCCCTTCTCCAGCTGTAGCAATTTTTGGTTTAAGAAAGGCTGCACATCTTGCCGACACACAGCTTCATCCTAGAGCCAAGCATTTTGTTCAAAGACATTTTTACGTAGACGATGGACTGAAATCTCTTCCCACTGAATCAGAAGCAATTGAGCTCCTAAGAGACACACAGGAGCTGCTTGCCGAGTCCAACCTGAGACTCCATAAAATAGCCTCAAACAGCCAAAATGTCATGAAAGCATTTCCTGCTGTCGACTTAGCAAATGGGCTTAAAGACATAGATTTTAACACAGAGTTCCCCCCAATGCAGAAAAGTTTGGGAGTGTGTTGGAACATTGAAGAAGACACCTTCACATTCAGAGTCTCCCAAACTGAAAGACCTTACACAAAAAGAGGTGTTCTGTCCACAATAAACAGCCTTTTTGACCCGCTGGGGTTCGCAGTACCAGTGAGCATCAAAGGGAGGGCTCTGTTGCGGGAACTCACCAAGGAGACTTGTGGCTGGGACGAAACACTTCCTGAGAGCATGTTCAAAGAGTGGTCAGAATGGAGAAATGCTCTCAAACAGCTCGAGCAAATTCACATTCCAAGACCGTATTGTTCCTTTTCCTTTCTTAATGCAGAACACAAAGAAGTCTGTATCTTCTGTGACGCATCTACACAGGCAATCGCGGCTGTGGCTTACCTAAAGTTAACTGACAAAGATGATGTGACAGAGTATGCTTATGTGTTTGGAAAAGCCAAACTTGCCCCCAAACCCGATCTTACAATTCCCAGACTCGAGCTGTGTGCATCTGTGTTAGCTGTGGAAGTTGGAGAGCTAATAAGAGATGAAATGGGCATTCAGATTGGTGACATATGCTTCTTTACCGATAGCAAAGTTGTACTTGGCTATATTCACAATGAGTCAAGGAGATTCCATGTTTTTGTAAACAACAGGGTACAACGAATCAGACGAGCTACCAGTCCAACCCAGTGGAGTTATGTACCCTCAATGCACAATCC
>SSNS01002314.1:0-10996 GCA_006937985.1 Aphyosemion australe | reverse complement strand
TTGCCAGATTACCACTACGTTGTGCACGCAGCAGGTATCAACCCATCAGAACAACATTAAACAAGACTTATGGGCCATTGTCTCAAAGATGGAATATTTCTACTGGAGATAAAACTCAAATGTGAGTTTTAAAGACCAACCTAATGTGAGTTAAGTCTCTAGAGCAGTGGTGTCTATCCTGGTCCTCCAGGGCACCATCCTGCATGTTTCCTGCTATCAGCAGGGAATTAACAGGCTTCTGCAGAGCTGCTTACCAGGTGCTTTAATTACTAACGGCTGATTTATTCTTCTCCGTCAGCTCAAGTGTGGAGTCGTGCACACGCATCAACGGAGATGTTTTCCCTTGCGAATTCTCCGTCACCTGGGGAGAGTTGCAAAGCAATTCCCTGCCAGGAAAACAGAGGGCGTAGCGCTTTTCTGGGGTATCCTGCCACCATTACAGCCACGTAGCCCTTGCACCAATGTAATAGTGTTGCACATCTCTGTACTTATGCAGACAGAAAAGATAATATAAATAAATAGGGCTTGATTCAGGTGTTTTGGAGCAGGAAACAACTAGAACATGCTGGACAGCTGCCTTTCAGGACCAGGACTAGAGTGCTAATTGTCCAAGCGTTCTAGGACAAACACACACAAAAACTCATCTAGAGAACCAGAGAAGGTATCGGGGTCATTTAACCCCACAAACACACCAAGCATGAGGCAGGACTTCTGGGGTCACATAAGATTCACCTACAGGCAAAGAGAACGATCTAAGGAAAAGCAGATGATCTGGTGACATCTAGTGGTAAAGTTGCAAAATACAACCAACTCATACCCAGCTTCCAAAGCAGCTGGTTTTTCTGAGTCATAACAACTCGTCATTACCTTAATTTCCTCAACTCTTTCCATTTCACTACGAAACAAAAAGCTCAACGTAACAATTTGAAGTTAAACTAGGTTTGGGCCCTCTGTGCACACGTAGATACAGGTGAAACTGGAAAAATTAGAATAGCATTAAAAAGTCCATTTACTTAATTAATTCAGCTTAGACTGAGATTCTATTTTTTCTTGTTTCACTTCTACATGGTGAGGCTGAAGGCCATCTGCAGGACTAATATTTGTAGATTAACGGGTTTGTTTTATTAGCTAATAATCAAACTATGTTTAATGATCTATTTGAGTGTGGTTGTTGCACGTTTCAACTCTACAACCTAAAACATTTGTAACAGAGCTTTAAGGGAATTACTTTTTAGTGTTTAGTCTGCAATTTGTGTTCTTTTGGCCAAAACCTGGACCTGAGGCACACTACGGACCTAAAACAGCCTGAAAATGAGATTCTCTGAGCCAATACAAATATGAATTCATGGATTCAGCTGCTCCTCATCACTTCACATGAATGACTTGTGGGCATCAAACCACCCATTCATCAGCTCCCCCTCTTCCATGTGCCTCGTGTGTCTGGAGTCTGCCTACCATCCGGTCTGTACACACGTCCCTCCATCTCTTTATCTCCTCATCCATCACACTCAATCCATCCAGGGCTGTTCTTACGTACAGTGAAGCACAAACACACATGATCAACTTCTGTTTCTAAACGGTCCAGTGAAGAAGAAAACCTTTATGTGGAAACTGGCTGCTGCTGGCTTTGAAAACAGCAAAACAGGCTTTGGGAAAGATTCACGGTTCTCCAGGGCTGGAATATCCAACCAAGAGTACGACATCAAGGATGCTTTACCTCGGTCCGGGTTAGGGATGAATCACACATACCTGCAGTGTGTCAGCAAACAGGACGATGAGGTTCTTCAGATCCAGCACCAGGTCAGGGTCATCACAGTATGACTGGGAAGAATTAAAACAGTAAATCAGAGGAATGTTGTTTAGTTGTTTTATGGACACAGACATTCCCAAACTTTTCCCCTAGGGTTAGGGTTAGCCCCTCCCTCTGATGCACCTCAAAAAGAATCATAAACAAAAACCCATGAAGTAACAGGTGATACAAAATCTATTTAAATAAAGTAAATAAAGTTTAATCTTTGCCGTGTAGCTGTCCTAATCTGTCTGGACCAGTGCTTGGTCATGAGATGGCGTTAAGTGAAATGGGATTGGGACCTTGTTCTTACAGAGTGTGTCCTCAGAGCAGCAATAATTTTGGACAGCGCCAGCTCCCAAAGCTCCTCCACGTAGGCTCTGTTGACCAAACCCTGTGTGGTGTGAAGGACGTGGTCCTCAACTACAAAGAAGCTGGAAGGAGAAACAAAGACACCAACAAATCAATGAAACCAAATAATTATTGACTTGATGAAGAGTTAAAACTAAAACACAATAAAAGCTCATGTTTATCCTCTAAATAAGAATATGGATGAAGAGAGAAGCATTTTTTTCTTGTTTTGAAAACCTTTAAGACCCCACAGATACAAACAGGTTCATCCATCCATCCATGTTCGTCTGCTTATCTGGGTCGGGTCACGGGGGCAGCAGCCTAAGCAGAGCGGGCTCCCAACTGCCTTCAGCTACCACCCAACACACAATGCACCCAATCCCTTTGGCCCCTCCCACATGTGGTGAGCCCATAAGAAGGGGGACCCACATCTCCTTTTCGGGCAATGCCTGGCCGGGCTCCATGGGTGAAAGTCCGGCCACCAGGCCCTCGCCAATGTGCCCCAACTGCAGGCCTGGTTCCAGAGGGGGGCCCCAGTGACCCGCGTCTTGGCGAGGGAACACGGTTTCCATATACAGGTCCTTCTCAAAAAATTAGCATATTGTGATAAAGTTCATTATTTTCTGTAATGTACTGATAAACATTAGACTTTCATATATTTTAGATTCATTACACACAACTGAAGTAGTTCAAGCCGTTTATTGTTTTAATATTGATGATTTTGGCATACAGCTCATGAAAACCCAACATTCCTATCTCAAAAAATTTGCATATTCCAACCGACCAATAAAAGAAAAGTGTTTTTAATTCAAAAAAGGTCAACCTTCAAATAATTATGTTCAGTTATGCACTCAATACTTGGTCGGGAATCCTTCTGCAGAAATGACTGCTTCAATGCGGCGTGGCATGGAGGCAACCAGCCTGTGTCACTGCTGAGGTGTTATGGAGGCCCAGGATGCTTCCATAGCGGCCTTAAGCTCATCCAGAGTGTTGGGTCTTGCGTCTCTTAACTTTCTCTTCACAATATCCCACAGATTCTCTATGGGGTTCAGGTCAGGAGAGTTGGCAGGCCAATTGAGCACAGTAATACCATGGTCAGTAAACCATTTACCAGTGGTTTTGGCACTGTGAGCAGGTGCCAGGTCGTGCTGAAAAATGAAATCTTCATCTCCATAAAGCTTTTCAGCAGATGGAAGCATGAAGTGCTCCAAAATCTCCTGATAGCTAGCTGCATTGACCCTGCCCTTGATAAAACACAGTGGACCAACACCAGCAGCTGACATGGCACCCCAGACCATCACTGACTGTGGGAACTTGACACTGGACTTCAGGCATTTTGGCATTTCCCTCTGCCCAGTCTTCCTCCAGACTCTGGCACCTTGATTTCCGAATGACATGCAAAATTTGCTTTCATCCGAAAAAAGTACTTTGGACCACTGAGCAACAGGCCAGTGCTGCTTCACTGTAGCCCAGGTCAGGCGCTTCTGCCGCTGTTTCTGGTTCAAAAGTGGCTTGACCTGGGGAATGCGGCACCTGTAGCCCATTTCCTGCACACGCCTGTACACGGTGGCTCTGGATGTTTTCACTCCGGACTCAGTCCACTGCTTCCGCAGGTCCCCCAAGGTCTGGAATCGGTCCTTCTCCACAATCTTCCTCAGGGTCCGGTCACCTCTTCTCGTTGTGCAGCGTTTTCTGCCACACTTTTTCCTTCCCACAGACTTCCCACTGAGGTGCCTTGATACAGCACTCTGGGAACAGCCCATTCGTTCAGAAATTTCTCTCTGTGTCTTACCCTCTTGCTTGAGGGTGTCAATGATGGCCTTCTGGACAGCAGTCAGGTCGCCAGTCTTACCCATGATTGCAGGTTTGAGTAATGAACCAGGCTGGGAGTTTTTAAAAGCCTCAGGAATCTTTTGCAGGTGTTTAGAGTTAATTAGTTGATTCAGATGATTAGGTTAATAGCTGGTTTAGAGAACCTTTTCATGATATGCTAATTTTTTGAGATAGGAATTTTGGGTTTTCATGAGCTAAATGCCAAAATCATCAATATTAAAACAATAAACGGCTTGAACTACTTCAGTTGTGTGTAATGAATCTAAAATATATGAAAGTCTAATGTTTATCAGTACATTACAGAAAATAATGAACTTTATCACAATATGCTATTTTTTTGAGAAGGACCTGTATGTTAGTCATCATAAGAGGTCTGTGGGCTGCACTTTGCATGATCCCTCACCTAGGACCTGTTTGCCATGGATGACTCTACCAGAGACAGCTTAGCTCCCAGGATCATTGGGACACTCAAACCCCTCCACCATGGTAAGCTGGCAGCCCAGGGAGGAGCAAATGGGTTCATAAGAATCAAAAGAAAATTTTCTTCTGAAATCAAACAAGTGAGCAACTTTATGCTTGCTAACTTTATTTTATCTGAAACAGTGATCCCCAATTCTCTTCCCCGAGGGCTGGTATCCAGCATGTTTTACTGTGTTCCCTGCTTCAACACACCTGATTTTAGTCATCAGGTAATCAACAGGCTTCTGCAGAGGCTGATGAGCTGCTGAACAGGTGAATCAGGCGCCTTGGATTATGGAAACAACTAAAACATGCTGGATACCGGCCCTTGGGGAAGGAGTTGAGGATCACTGATCTAAATAAAGTACTTCATGTAAATACGAAGAGCCTTTCCATAAACCTCCAGCCAAGCAAATGAAGCATCCATCCAGAGAGCTAAGCGTCGCACTCGTCCATCACGTGAAGCCGGGGAGAACGGATTGCATCCACTGAAAGATGTCTCAATCAAAGCGATTCCCACTGAGATCTGCCAGACCACAACCAGCAGCACCGAGATCCAACTTGTTGCTCGGTTTTGTATGGTGAGCATTCATTACAAGCTGGAGCAAAGACTCACATTTTGATTTCTAACTTTTTCCAACATTTAGGTTTTCCTGTTTTCCCTATACAGGAACTCTGTCAATGCTGGTCGGTAAAGAATAAAACACTGTTAAATAATGAACTCTTTATTGTAGATCTTGGCTCGTTTTCAGAAGAGGAGCCATGAACAATTAGATGACACCACCTGTCTGTCTGAAGGTCTGATTCAGAAAGCAGTAATGATAAATATAACAGCAGAGTCAACTTTATCTAAGTTACCAAATGGTATTTCCTACGGTGTCCCAGAAGGTCTAACAAAATGCAAAAGTTGCAATAATAATAAAAAAATAATAATAATAAAACACAAAAAACGCAAATAAAATAGCATAAAAAGCATAAATGAAAGACAAGGCTAACTTGAACTTATGCTAATACAGAAGTTATGGTAGTGCCTTAATTATTCCAAAAACGTAAGAAAGACACAACAGCCTCCAGGACCTGCTGTTAAGACTGACAACACCATTGTTGGGCCCCACGAGTCTCTAATGCATCAGTAGAGACGTGACTTGGTAAAAATGACTTGAAGAGATCTCTGGCTCAGGCCAACCAATCAGAGCAGAGAGATGTTCTGCTGCACAGCGCCAAAGTAAAACTTTCAAATCAGCCCCAGAGAAGAAAATATTTCATATTTTTCAATTTCACAGAAAAGTGAAAGTTGACACTGAATAACAGACATGGTGTGTGTGTGTGTGTGTGTGTGTGTGTGTGTGTGTGTGTGTGTCCACCCGTAGGCAACTTTATACAACCAGCAGCTTCCATCAGACAGACAGGAAATCAAGAACAAGCCAACGTTCATCACACACCCTCTAATCACTCATCACCATCAACAGGATATTAGACCCAACGTGTGTGTATGTGTGTGTGTGTGTGTGTGTGTGTGTGTGTGTGTCTGTGTGTGTCTGTGTGTGTGGTGGGGGGTATGCATAGATGTGAAAAGGAGAATAAAGGGTGGAGCGAACAGCTGGAAAGGAAAACCAAATTATCAAAAACCACTCAGGAGGAAATTAAATGAAGTGTCGCTAAAAGTTTGCTAAGTTCCTTGGAATCGACTTGCAGCAAATTCCATAAAAAACTGCAATGGATGGATGGATGAAGAGAAGGGTAAACTGATGATTAAAACCAAGGATGGACCATGAAAATCCATCCATCCAAACACTTTTCTGATGTTTTTATTTAAAACATTCTGAAGCCGTGAGGCTTTGTTCTGTTCCTATGACACATCAGGTCTTCAGATTAGTTTATATTTGATTTAATCTGAATTTAAAGAAGAAGAAATGCTTTAAAAACAAGAGAACTAACATAGGCTGGACTTACCCAATGATCTGATTGAAGTACCGCCTGTAACCCTCAAGGGTTTCATGCTAGAAACACAAAAACACATATTTAAAAAAAGGTGGAAAAGAAAAAATGGTTAAATATAAACACACAGATGTTTGACCAACTAATATTGTTTAAATTTATACAATTTTTTCAAAGTTTAACTTGACACCACTAAGTTACCAGCATTGAATTTGGGTGTTTATAATCATCAATGTCATCTTTGAGTCCCAGTAGGTTAAAAAAAAAAGACAGTTGGACCTCGATTTCTTCAGAGATGTCTCACTTTCTCATTTCAGACCGAAAAGTACAAAGTATCAGACTTTTAAAATGTAGTTCTTTATAGAAAAGGTCCAAACACTCCTCACCGTATATACGTAAGGATGATATTAAGCTCAAAATAAGCAAATATTTACCATCAAAACTATTAAAATCTACTTTTAAGATGCTGTTTAATCCAAATTTCTTCTAAGAGTCCCCAAATACATGGTTCATCAGAAATAAGATGTTCCTTTTGGTTATTTTTTAGTTCCTTATGTTAACGAGTGAAGGCGTGTGTGTGAGTCAGGTAGAAGAGGTGTGTGTGAGTCAGGTTAGTCGTGTGTGGACAGTCAGAGGCCGTGTAGGGTCATACCATGTTAGAGTGGGGCTGCAGAACGAGGCGAGCCTGTTTCCTCCTCTGCTTTCTGTAGTAGTTCTCAAACACGTCACGCAAACCCTAAAACACAAACTCAGGTTAGCAGATGGAACTACTTCCTGTTAGGAATACTGGAGGGAAAACACTGACTCCTAAAACCGTTTTATAGGTGAAGTTTACCTAAATCTGGTGTGTAGGGTTAACTTAACCCAACTATGTGGAATTATTAGACAAAAGTGCAGAAAAATGGTGATTAAAGTTAGACAAAATACTCGAAATAAAAGGCAAGTAAAACAAAATAACCTGTTACTTAACAGGTGAATCTGTGTTTCCTGCTCAGACCCATAAACATGGTTGAAGTTTGGACTAAACCAGGTCTAAAGCATTGTTTGTTTTTAGCCAGAAACGCTCTGTTAGGATTTCCCAACTGTTCCTATTACACTAAAACGTTTTTGTAAAGCAGTCAACCATCAGTGAATCAGAAAAAGACTCATTAAGACATTTATTTAGCTTCAATCCCTTTGAGTCAAAACGGATCAGACGTGTTACCTGAGAGCACACGTATGTGAGTTTTACACAAGACCATGGTTCTGTTGTAAGTCAACTTTACTGGTTAGACTTGCTAACCCAAACCCCCACCACCACCACACACACACACACACGATCTTTCTAAGCTCGACCTCTTCATATCTATTTATTCCATGACTCATGAGCTCTTTATCTCTAACCACTACGCGTGTTGTGGGAGAGTCTGTGTGAGGCCTCAGAGTTGGACCTGAAGTCACCGCTGAGCTCAGAGATAAACAACTACAACCATCCTGATAACATGAAGTCCTCCTCATGACGCACACACACACACACACACACGACTGCTTAGTGACTACCACCTGCTATCACTGTGATAGAAACTACAGGAAACAAATGAAGACATCTAGAGTTTCACTCTAAAACCGACTAAAATCACTGCTTATTTCTGCAGCTATAATCACCAATATTATTAATCACCCATAATTCTCCACTTTTTGATAACTGACTATTTTTACACGATTAAGTTGTACGATGTTTTACAATCTGTTCACTTTAGTGTGACGATGTCCACCATTAACCACTGAGCTGTCTTCTAAACTCTCCAAACTAATGCAAAAAAAAACCTACTGCAGATTATTGTTGTATTATTAGTTGATTTGTTTGTTGTCTTTTACCTACAACTTTTCTTCTAAACAGGAAGTACAGAGTAAATTGAACTCATCACAGATTCTACATACAACACTGCAGACATCAGGCCATCCTGACAATGGAATCTCTGTTATATTTTAACCGAGGCTGAAGTTTTGCACACCAGGATATCAGTGCCACCATCTCAGAGCCCTGAAAAGGCTCATTCTAGAAGGTGCTGAAGCTGTCAAAACTCCTGAAATCGCTTCATGTGAGAGGGGTTTTGTGCAAAAAACTTCATCAACATGTTTTGCATCAACCATAGAACTATAATGGGTAATCTACATCCCCTTTGTGAGATAAGACACCTACAGGAGTGCTTTCCACTTCTAGCTGCAACTCTTTATGTGCACCTCAGTCACAATCTAGATAACTTTTTGAACCCCGTTTATTTTGCTGTTGCTCTTTTAATTCCCAGTTTGACCCTCGGCTGAACAATAAGCATTCAACATGTGAGCGGCCTCAAACGGCCGTGAACCCTTCATCTTATAGAGCTCAACTCCCAGAGAGGAAGCTGGGAGGTGAAACCCAGGACTGCGTCTCTGTGACGGTGAGTAAGTGTGACGTTCACGATGCCACACAAACAAAGCAACCCGAACCTAGAGAAGATCACAGACACTCCGCTTCACATTCATGTTTACTTCCATCAAAACTCAGCCGCATTGCTCAACGTGCGGTGCATGTGCGAGCGTAAACAAGGGGACGTATTGTTCAGGCTGATGCTGCTCAGTAACAAGTGGAAAAACATCGCCGTCAAGCGTGAAGATGATGGGGTGAAGGAGAAGCCTGGTGAAGCCACCTACAGCAGCAAACTCTGCAGAACATTCTGCTCTTCTGACCCAAATCAGAACAAAACAGGCTTGTTTCTCCTCTCCAAACACAAGTCTGGATCCGACTCCAGAAACTCCGACAGCAGGAGGAGGAATGGAAGCAAGGATGGAAGCAACGGGCACATAAAACATCAGAGAGGGTGAAGCTGACCTCAGAGGTAAACAGGTCAAACCTTTCAACACCTCCCTGAGGCTGAACACACTCCTTTCCCTTCTCCGGCTCTTTTTCTTTCCAACCCCCCACAGTAGTGACCCCCCCTTCTCTAATCTCCATCCCTCTGTTGTGTTTTCTCCTTCATTTTCCTGTTTTTGCCCTTTTGCCCTCCCTGTGACCTCCCCTCCTATCCTCCCCTTCTGATCCCTCCTTATCGCTCTTCAGCTGATCCACTCTCTGCTACTACACCTCCACCCACCACCCCCACCGACCAACGCTTTCTCATCATTCAAATGCTTTTCTTGTTTTTTAACACTTTACCTTCACATCCTCCATAATTCATTCAACTTTTCAAACCCATCCTTCTCTCTTTGAATCTAAAGCTCAAAGAACAAATCTTTCAGGCTAAAGATGACAGCTTTCCTTTTTTCCTTCATATTTTATATTTATAGTATTTATTATTTTAGCTCATCTCTTCTGATTCTTGTTGATCACAACTAGACTAAAGTAGTTCAGTTTGTTTTATTTAGAAATAATCTAATGTTTCAGTAGGTAATAGTGGCGTACCACAAGGTTCTGTTCTCAGTCTCAGGATGTTTTTATCCTACAAACCTGCCACTTTATTAGGCATACCTGTTCAGTTGCTTGTTAGCCCACATATTTATTCAGCCAATCACCTGGCAACAACTTGATGCATTTTCTCCTCTATAAGTTTAGAATGAGCATCAAAATGGAGAAGAAACGAGGTTTCAGTCTTTGAAGGTGATATGATTGTTAGTCTGAGTACTTTGTTTGCTGATTTGTTGGAATTTTCACCCAAAAACCTCTGAAAGGCTCCTGTTGATGCAGATCGGTTCTAGATGATAGAAAGTCAACAGTAGCTCAAACCACTGGTTCCAACCAAGGTACAACTCACACAGGATCACCAGAACTGGACCAGAAGAGACTCTGATGAGTCTGGATTTCAGCTGATTGGTCGGGTCAGAATTTGGCGTCACCAACATGAAAGCATGGATCCATCCTGCCTTGTACCAATGCTTCTGCGTGTGGCGGTGAGGGAGATGTTCCTGGCCCACTTTGGGTCCTTTACTAGCAGTGTGTTTCTAAAAATCATCAGCAGATGAAGTACCACCTTGACAACAATTTTAAGCTTAAGAGTTTTGGATTTATTATGTTTATCACGTTGCTCATCTCGGCTAACTGCCACAACCATGAATAAACCAAGAGCAAAAGCACATGTTCACCTGCATCTTCTGTAAGACTAAACCTCTTTAAGGCCTTTCTATGTTTGCCTCCTCCATCATCTGGTCTTCTTACCCTTTCTCTAACCTCAGTTTTACTTTTTCACTCCCTCCATCTCTCTCCTGCCTGTTGGCTTTCTCTTTCCTGTCAAAGTTCATGCACTTCCTGTTGCCCTGCCAGAGAGCCCCCCCTCTAGACACACACTCATGCCAAACAGAAACACTCGACCCTGTGGCTGTGTTGGCCCGGTCACAACCCCTGCAGGCCTGCACACACACAAACACACACAGACCCCAAAGTGTGCAGCTGACCCAGTCAACACCTCCACCCACGTCGCTTTCGCTCAGACTGAGATGAGACACGCAGCCTGGTTGGAGCAAAGCCAGGCTCGAGCCGGAGGCCTCATCGAACACCGTCGCTGGCCTTTCAGCTCATAAACCTCCTGCTGTTTACCCTTAGAGTCCAATAATACAGCTGCAAATCACCGCGAAGGCCTCTGATTGGATAAAGACACTCCAGAGGATGAACGC
>SSNS01002309.1:0-11058 GCA_006937985.1 Aphyosemion australe | reverse complement strand
TCTGAGTCCAGCTTCTCCTCTCAGTCTCTAACAAACACAGAGGAGGCTGCAGGTCTCTGTTCTGCTGCTGTCAATCATCTGGATCACTGAGCTACAGTCATCCACTTGATCCAGTTAGAGAACAGCAACATGTCTGGTGGAGGAGGAGGAGCAGGAGGAGGAGGAGGAGGAGGACCAGGAGGAGCAGGAGGAGGAGGAGGAGGAGGAGGACCAGGAGGAGCAGGAGGAGGAGGAGGAGGAGGAGGACTGTAGAATCACAGATATGGTTGCAGGTTGAAGAACTGAGAACAAATGATCCTGTTAGTTTGATCCAGAATGTTCCAGGATCCAGTCTCACTAAGTGACTCAACTCAGCATCAATCAGTCATTTAATTCATCATTTAAAATGTTTTAAACAGGATCAGGAGACTCAGACCTGGACCTGGACCTGGACCTGGACCTGGACCTGGACCCAGCTGTGTGTCCTTTAAGAGTGACCAGTCTAAGAGTCTTGGTATTGACTTTAGCTCCTCAGGAGCCCCCCCAGCCCCAGCAGAGAGGTGAGCTGTATCTAAATGTTGTAACTGAGTCAGTCTGAAATGTTTGATTCCAACATGTGTTTAATGTGAGCTCAGCTCTTCTTCACACACATTTCTATGTTCACATGTGAAGCGGTGTGTGTTGGATGTTTGTCAAAGTGAAAGAATGGATGTTGTAGGAGGAGTTTCTGAGTGTCTGTAGTTCACCAGTTGGTCCAGCAAGTGTCACCTTTGTGCTCTGGTTCAGACACAGTGTAGGTAGGAAGTTCCACTCAGGTGGCAGGTGTTGCTGGATGGAGGAGCGTGACGCCACATGGACCTTTACCTTGTGTTTGTCTCTGTGTGGACAGACAGAATGTCAGCTCATTCTTCATGATTCCTCCACAGAGTGGACCAGCAGAGCTCAGAGGTTCCCAGTGGTCAGTCTGCCCAGCAGCATCAAACACAGCTGGACTCCATCTTTATGGTCTGTACATGGACAACAACTACTTTAACATGTGTTCTGTTCACAGTCGTCTCCATGCTGCTCTTTGTAGACCAGTGGGTTGTCAGTCTGTCCAACATGGATCTGATGTTTGGCTCCATGATTTCAGTCTGATGTGTCATTCAGATCTGATTCTGTTCCAGCTGCTGGAGGACAACATCCTCACTTTTGTGAAGAACCAGCTGAAGAAGATCCACAAGCTTCTGAGTCCAGATGACCCAGAATGCTTAGAGAGTCAGAGGGAGGAGGAGGAGGTGTTGGAGGGTGAGGATGAAGAGCAGAGGAGGAGCAGCAGAGAAGCGTTTGTGAAGATCACAGTTTCCTTCCTGAGGAGGATGAAGCAGGAGGAGCTGGCTGAGCGTCTGCAGAGCAGTAAGAGGATTTCTCTACAGATTTAACCTGCTGGAGGAATGAAGCACAAACTGATGGATCAAAGCATTCAGATGTTCACTTCATCATGTTTTGTCTTCATTCAGGACGTGTTGCTGCAGTTTGTCAACAGAAACTTAAAGGTGTTCTGAAGCAGAAGTTCCAGTGTGTGTTTGAGGGGATCGCTGCAGCAGGAAACCCAACCCTTCTGAATCAGATCTACACAGAGCTCTACATCACAGAGGGAGGGACTGGAGAGGTCAATGATGAACATGAGCTCAGACAGATTGAAACAGCATCCAGGAAAGCAGACAGAGCAGAAACAACAATCAGACAAGAAGACATCTTTAAACTCCCACCTGGAAGAGAAGAACCAATCAGAACAGTGATGACAAAGGGAGTGGCTGGCATCGGGAAAACAGTCTTAACACAGAAGTTCACTCTGGACTGGGCTGAAGACAAAGCCAACCAGAACATCCACTTGATGTTTCCGTTCACCTTCAGAGAGCTGAATGTGCTGAAAGAGAAGAAGTTCAGCTTGGTGGAACTTGTTCATCACTTCTTTACTGAAACCAAAGAAATCTGGAGCTTTGAAGAGTTCCAGGTTGTGTTCATCTTTGATGGTCTGGATGAGTGTCGACTTCCTCTGGACTTCCACAACAAGGAGATCCTGACTGATGTTACAGAGTCCACCTCAGTGGATGTTCTGCTGACAAACCTCATCAGGGGGAACCTGCTTCCCTCTGCTCTCCTCTGGATCACCACAAGACCTGCAGCAGCCAATCAGATCCCTCCTGAGTGTGTTGGCATGGTGACAGAGGTCAGAGGGTTCACTGACCCACAGAAGGAGGAGTACTTCAGGAAGAGGTTCAGAGATGAGGAGCAGGCCAGCAGGATCATCTCCCACATCAAGACATCACGAAGCCTCCACATCATGTGTCACATCCCAGTCTTCTGCTGGATCACTGCTACAGTTCTGGAGGATGTGATGAAGACCAGAGAGGGAGGAGAGCTGCCCAAGACCCTGACTGAGATGTACATCCACTTCCTGGTGGTTCAGACCAAAGTCAAGAAGGTCANCTCATCAAGTAGAAGTTGAACAGCTGTTCTGTTCCACATCAACAGCAGGTATCACCATGGAAACGTCTTCATCAACAGTTCTCAGCAGCAATCAGCTCTTGTCTTCAGGGACATTGTTTTGTCTTCTGGACCAAAATGATTTTCATGTTCTTCACACGTGGTGGTTCCAACCAGCTGTTCCTGTTGATGACTGAAGAGTCAGCTGATCCATGTGTTTGATGTGGAAGAAATGTCAGATGAGCCATAAAAGTGAACTTTTGATGTGAGCGAGCTCAGAGCCTGAACATTAAAGCCTGAGTTAACAAACGGGCTCTAAAACCTCCTTGGTTGTTCTCTCTGAGTGGACTTTCAGCTTTTTAGAGCAGCTGACACAAAGAAAGGCTGCTGTGTTCAGCTTGTTGTGTCGTTTCAGAGATCTTCCAGAACCAGTGAGTTCAGGTTTTGGTTCTGAGTCCAGCTTCTCCTCTCTCAGTCTCTAACAAACACAGAGGAGGCTGCAGGTCTCTGTTCTGCTGCTGTCAATCATCTGGATCACTGAGCTACAGTCATCCACTTGATCCAGTTAGAGAACAGCAACATGTCTGCTGGAGGAGGAGGAGGAGGACTGTAGAATCACAGATGTGGTTTCAGGTTGAAGAACTGAGAACAAATTATCCTGTTAGTTTGATCCAGAATGTTCCAGGATCCAGTCTCACTAAGTGACTCAATTCAGCATCAATCAGTCATTTAATTCATCATTTAAAATGTTTTAAACAGGATCCATCAGAGACTCAGACCTGGACCTGGACCTGGACCTGGACCCAGCTGTGTGTCCTTTAAGAGTGACCGGTCTAAAGATATAATTGAGGAATTTAAGTCATCTAAAGAACATCTCTTTGACTTCAGCTCCTCAGGAGCCCCCCCAGCCCCAGCAGAGAGGTGAGCTGTATCTAAATGTTGTAACTGAGTCAGTCTGAAATGTTTGATTCCAACATGTGTTTAATGTGAGCTCAGCTCTTCTTCACACACATTTCTATGTTCACATGTGAAGCGGTGTGTGTTGGATGTTTGTCAAAGTGAAAGAATGGATGTTGTAGGAGGAGTTTCTGAGTGTCTGTAGTTCACCAGTTGGTCCAGCAGGTGTCACCTTTGTGCTCTGGTTCAGACACAGTGTAGGTAGGAAGTTCCACTCAGGTGGCAGGTGTTGCTGGATGGAGGAGCGTGACGCCACATGGACCTTTACCTTGTGTTTGTCTCTGTGTGGACAGACAGAATGTCAGCTCATTCTTCATGATTCCTCCACAGAGTGGACCAGCAGAGCTCAGAGGTTCCCAGTGGTCAGTCTGCCCAGCAGCATCAAACACAGCTGGACTCCATCTTTATGGTCTGTACATGGACAACAACTACTTTAACATGTGTTCTGTTCACAGTCGTCTCCATGCTGCTCTTTGTAGACCAGTGGGTTGTCAGTCTGTCCAACATGGATCTGATGTTTGGCTCCATGATTTCAGTCTGATGTGTCATTCAGATCTGATTCTGTTCCAGCTGCTGGAGGACAACATCCTCACTTTTGTGAAGAACCAGCTGAAGAAGATCCACAAGCTTCTGAGTCCAGATGACCCAGAATGCTTAGAGAGTCAGAGGGAGGAGGAGGAGGTGTTGGAGGGTGAGGATGAAGAGCAGAGGAGGAGCAGCAGAGAAGCGTTTGTGAAGATCACAGTTTCCTTCCTGAGGAGGATGAAGCAGGAGGAGCTGGCTGAGCGTCTGCAGAGCAGTAAGAGGATTTCTCTACAGATTTAACCTGCTGGAGGAATGAAGCACAAACTGATGGATCAAAGCATTCAGATGTTCACTTCATCATGTTTTGTCTTCATTCAGGACGTGTTGCTGCAGTTTGTCAACAGAAACTTAAAGGTGTTCTGAAGCAGAAGTTCCAGTGTGTGTTTGAGGGGATCGCTGCAGCAGGAAACCCAACCCTTCTGAATCAGATCTACACAGAGCTCTACATCACAGAGGGAGGGACTGGAGAGGTCAATGATGAACATGAGCTCAGACAGATTGAAACAGCATCCAGGAAAGCAGACAGAGCAGAAACAACAATCAGACAAGAAGACATCTTTAAACTCCCACCTGGAAGAGAAGAACCAATCAGAACAGTGATGACAAAGGGAGTGGCTGGCATCGGGAAAACAGTCTTAACACAGAAGTTCACTCTGGACTGGGCTGAAGACAAAGCCAACCAGAACATCCACTTGATGTTTCCGTTCACCTTCAGAGAGCTGAATGTGCTGAAAGAGAAGAAGTTCAGCTTGGTGGAACTTGTTCATCACTTCTTTACTGAAACCAAAGAAATCTGGAGCTTTGAAGAGTTCCAGGTTGTGTTCATCTTTGATGGTCTGGATGAGTGTCGACTTCCTCTGGACTTCCACAACAAGGAGATCCTGACTGATGTTACAGAGTCCACCTCAGTGGATGTTCTGCTGACAAACCTCATCAGGGGGAACCTGCTTCCCTCTGCTCTCCTCTGGATCACCACAAGACCTGCAGCAGCCAATCAGATCCCTCCTGAGTGTGTTGGCATGGTGACAGAGGTCAGAGGGTTCACTGACCCACAGAAGGAGGAGTACTTCAGGAAGAGGTTCAGAGATGAGGAGCAGGCCAGCAGGATCATCTCCCACATCAAGACATCACGAAGCCTCCACATCATGTGTCACATCCCAGTCTTCTGCTGGATCACTGCTACAGTTCTGGAGGATGTGATGAAGACCAGAGAGGGAGGAGAGCTGCCCAAGACCCTGACTGAGATGTACATCCACTTCCTGGTGGTTCAGACCAAAGTCAAGAAGGTCAAGTATGATGGAGGAGCTGAGACAGATCCACNAGACCAGTTATCAGCAGAGCACATGAAGTATGCTAGTCGAAGAGCTCATGTATTACTTTCATTATGCTTTACTGGTTTTTTGAAACATGGCATCTTACCTGATCACATGTTATCAGTTCTTTTAGTCCCTGTAGTAAAAGAAAAAACTGGAAAAACATCCTGTATTGACAACTACAGGCCGGTAGCACTGGCTAACGTGTTGTCAAAAGTGTTTGAGCACATTTTGCTGGAAAGACTCAATGATTTTATAGCAACAACAGATAATCAGTTTGGTTTTAAAAGTGAACTTAGTACTGATCTTTGTATATACGCCCTTAAGGAAACTGTGAATAAGTATATGAGACAGAATACATCTGTTTTTATGTGTTTTTTAGATGCTTCTAAAGCTTTTGACCGAGTTAACCACACTAAACTGTATCTCAAACTACAGAGTAGAGGGGTCCCTGAATACTTGATCAGGATACTACCAATCGATGCAGGTTAAGTGGGGTAATGGAAGTCTCTGAACCTTTCACTGTATCCAATGGAGTCAGGCAAGGCGGAATTCTTTCTCCAGCTCTTTTTAACCTGTATCTTGACGATTTGTCTGTTGCACTGAATAACTGCAAAACTGGATGCTTAGTGGGTGAGCGGCTTGTAAACCACTTAATATATGCTGATGATTTAGTCCTCTTGTGTCCTTACAGTGCTGGTTTGCAGCAGCTGCTCAGGATATGCACAAAATATGGTGAAGAGTTTGACATCATGTTTAACCCCAAAAAAAGTGTGGTGATGATTGCTGCAACAAAAGAGGATAGGAAGATGAGCGTTCCATCTTTTTATTTGTCAAACCATGTCAGGGAAGTGGTGGAAAAAGTTAAATATTTGGGACACATTCTAAGGAGTGATCTCAGTGATGATGATGATATTAAAAGACAGTACTGTAAGCTGTACATGCAGGCTAACACTCTGGCACGTAACTTTGGCATGTGCACAGACAACGTTAAAGTTGCCCTTTTTTGTTCTTTTTGGACTCCCTTCTATACGTCCCAATTGTGGAGTAATTATAGTAAAGCAGCTATAAAAAAACTACAAGTGGCGTATCAGGACTCATTTAGAATCCTCCTGAGGCTACCACGATGGACCTCGGCAAGCCAAATGTTTGTGACGGCTAACGTCCCCACTTTTCATGCGCTAATGCGGAACTACATGTATAAGTTCAAGTGCCGTTTGGATAGGACTGCCAACACTCTAGTCAGAGCCTTGGCAAGTATTGCATACAGTGACACAAAGTATTCCTCTGGTTTTTTAAATATTGGAACAACTGTTTATATGGTGCGTGATGGGAATGTGGTTATAATTGTTGTATTATCCGTTGTACAAGTTTTTATGCTTTTATTCTGTTTTATTTTTTATGTATTTATTTATTATTTTATTGGGGTTTTATTAGAGTATGGACAACAGTTTTTTGTCTGAAATAAAGTTTGATGAATAATAATACATTTTATTTAAAAGCACGTTTCTTGACACCCAAGGACACTTTGCAGCAATGGGAAAAAGTAAAACAAGATCAACACTTTACAGAAATATATAAAAACACTAAGATGTAAAAATAAAAACCAATAAAAGTAAAACTAGGTGTTAAAAGCTTGTCTAGGGTTGTCAAAAAATTCAATACCTAGATATAAATCGATACTAAAGTGGTATCTAAATGAGATATTCCATCCCCGTGGTATCGATGTTATGGAGCAAATACACAGCCTTCTTCAAGTACACCGACAGCCAGATGCTGTAAAGCAGCCTCCGCCTCCCGGACAAACGGAAGAAGAACCCGCCGCATGGCTACGTTGCAATTTCCTGTGCGAGTTGTCTCCAATCCAAGTTTAGTTAACAACGGCAACAGCGAGTTTGGGAGGCGCTTCACAGCCCAACTTAATCAACAACACAAAGAGCTCATTTTTGCACTATAAACTGAGGAAGCTAGATAAAAGGAATGTTAATTTTTGAATAAACTTGTTCAATAAATTTGTGATTTTAAATAGTATCAAAATCGATTATCGACTTTTTTTTCAGTATCGAATCGAGTTTGAAATTTTAGTATCGTGACAACCCAAGTCTGAAGAGGTGTGTTTTGAGTTTTGATTTAAAATGTTGGAGAGAGTGAGTGGTGCGAAGGTCAGGGGGAGGAGAATTCCAGAGGTGGGGAGCAGAGCGGCTGAATGCTCTACTCCCCATGGTGACGAGGCGAACGGGGGGAGCCGAGAGTTGAGGAGCAGAAGAGGAACAAAGGAGTGGAGATGTGAATGAGATCAGATATGTAGGATGGAGCCAGGTTATGAAGAGCTTTGAAAGTGATGAGCAGAATTTTGAAAGTGATTCTCTGTTTAATGGGCAGCCAGTGAAGTTGTTGCAGGATGGGGGTGATGTGATGAGATGATGGAGTCCTAGTGATGACACGTGCTGCAGCATTCTGGAGAAGCTGCAGGTTATGGAGGGATTTGCTGGGGAGACCAAAGAGAAGTGAGTTGCAATAATCAATCCTGGACGTGACGAGGCTGTGGACGAGGATGGCAGTGGTGTGAGGAGTCAGAGATGGACGGAGACGGGAGATGTTACGCAGATGAAAATAAGCAGACCGGGTAATGTTGTTGATGTGAGATTGGAAAGAAAGTGTGCTGTCGAGGATGACACCCAGGCTCTTAACATGAGGAGAGGGAGTTACTGCTGAGCTGTCAATAGAAATGGAGAACTGTTAGATCTGGAGAGAGTGTGAGGTGTGCCTACCAGGAGGACTTCAGTTTTAGAACTGTTCAGTTTGAGGAAGTTGGAAGTGAACCAAGAATGGATTTCTTGGAGACAGAGGGTCAGGGAGGAAGGTGGGAGTGAAGCTGAGGGTTTGGTTGAGACGAAGGGCAGATTGGAAATGGGGCGTAGGTTATTGAAGTTCGTGGGGTCTAGGCCAGGTTTTTTCAGGAGAGGTGTAACTATTGCAGCTTTGAAGGTTGGAGAGACAATTCCAGAGCTTAGGGAACGTTCTGAACCCAGTCCAGTCAGGATTCAGCTCCATGTTTAACTGATGACCAAGTGAAGAGTTGCTTTATTAATGACTAACAGAACATGTGTTTTTATGTTCTTCATGAGTTCTGGTTCTTGGTTTGGTCTCCCTCCTCTACTGCAGTGTTCCCAAACTTTTTACTTGAGGACCCCCTTGCCTGTGTCCAAGATAAGCTAGGACCCCCAACCACAACTTCTACCATCATACACACATTAAAGTGATTCATTAAAAACTTTATTTTTATTTATTTATTCGTTATTTAACCAGGAAGGTCCCATTGAGATTAAAAACCTAATTTTCAAGGGAGTCCTGGCCAAGAGGCAGCAAAAGTTACAGTTACAACATATATATATTTTTCAGTTACACAGACATGTTGTGTACAGAATTACAGAAGGCAATTACAACACAGGGAATCTGTCTCAAGGGTTCTCAGTCTGGTTTTAAAAGTATTCAAGGAGATAAACTCGGTTAGTTTCCAGTTTTCCTGCAGCCTGTTCCATGCAGAAGGAGCAGAGTGAACAAAAGCCCTTTTGCCCAGTTCAGTGCGAGCAAACTGGGCAAAAGGGCTTTTGTTCACTCATACAGACATGCAGAGTTACAACTAGGGCTGCACGATATTAGGAAAACCTACGATATGCGATAACAGTGCTTAATATTGCGATATCGATATTAATTGCATAAATGAACAAATACTTAAATCAGTTTTTGTATATATACTTTAGACACACCACTCTATCCTCTATCATTAGTATTAATACAGTAACAAAATGAAATCATGCAAGTTTACATTACAAAATTAGCATGATCTGCTTCAATATTTTTGTAAACAATAATCATTAAAATATTTTGGAGCGATTTAAAACATTAGGACAACACTGTAGAACATTTACAGAGCTAAACGGAAGTAGCACTTAACGACTACTTCCGTTATTTTCTTGTACCGCTTTGATGGTTGATAGTTTCTCATAAGGAGTTCCACCCATGGCCATCTGCTGGGCTGTTGTGCTCTTACTTGTCTTAACATCAGAGACTTTGGGTTTGCTAACGCTAGCTTTCTAGAGCCCAGTATATAGATCTTTATGGTTGTGTTGGAGGTGACAACAGAGATTTGTTGTGTTTCCCCTCATGGTTGCTACGGGTGTTTGGCATGTCTTGCAAAGTTCTTGTGTTTGTTGAACACAAGTACTTTGAAATAATAGTCATGCTGTTGGAATTATGAGTTCTTTCTCGCTAACATTTTCCGCACACATCTTATCCTCAGTCATTGTGACGCGCTCTAAGCTAACTCAGGTGTTTGCTAGCCATCCAAATGAAGTGCCGTCCACCTAGGCACCAAGGCATCTAACCTATAAGAACCACACCGATTGGCCAAATGGGTGAAGGGCTCTATTTGATTTATTAAAAACTTCATGCTTCCGTTTGATTGACAAAATGCATTATGTGTAGCAAAAATCTGAGATGACCATTAATTGCGATATTTTTCTGTTCTTTGCGATATGCCTATTGCGCATGCTGATATTGCGATAACGATATATTTTCGATATATTGTGCAGCCCTAGTTACAACTATTATACAGAGCTTTGATTTTACTATTGGGTGTGTTGTTGGGATTTTATAAATGTCATTTTTACAAATATAATCTTGGTAACCTCCCAACCTCAGCACAGATGAAATTGTGGGGACCCCCTGCAATCTTGAGGGGACCTCAGGTTGGGAACCACTGAGGAAGTTACTAACCTGGACCTCAGAGAGTCCTAAAATCTGATCCTGGGTCTGTCCTGTGTTGTTGTCGTATATCCTGTGTGTTGTTTATACTGTGTGGTGTTGTTGATCCTATGTGTTGTTGTTGTTTATCATGTGTGTTGTTGTTTATCCTGTGTGTTGTGTTGTGTGTCTGCAGCCTGTCAGCTTGTCTGATCACAGAGGAAGGCTGTGCTTCTCTGGCCTCAGCTCTGAGCTCCAACCCCTCCCATCTGAGAGAGCTGGACCTGAGCTACAATCATCCAGGAGACTCAGGAGTGAAGCTGCTGTCAGCTGGACTGAAGGATCCACACTGGAGACTGGACACTCTCAGGTATGGAGACACCTGCTGCAGACACTCACAACGTCTGATAGAGGAGGAAGAACTCTGTTCTTCACTCAGCTCTGTCTTTCTGCTTCATGCTGGATATGAGGGTTTAGGAACAATCAGATCATTAGGAGCATCTTTTCTTTTTCTGACTAAAGAAACTCTGGTTGAACACAAACAGCAGATATTTGTGTCCTGGAGGCCGTCTCCATGGTAACTAGTTCTGCAGGAACAATATTCTGTTAGAACTGATTCAGTTTGGTCAGAGCTCTGCATGGAAAAGAATCAGTTCATTAGCTAGAAACATCTTTTTGATGGTGTGTGTGTGTGTGTGTGTGTGTGTGTGTGTGTGTGTGTGTGTGTGTGTGTGTGTGTGTGTGTGTGTGTGTGTGTGTGTGTGGAGGGAGGGAGGGATGTTAAATGTGCGGAACACATAAAACCATGTTTTACTGATTATCTCTGATTCTAACGGGTCACTCTGAGTGTTTCCTGCAGGCTGAACATGAAAATAGTCTCCTCCTCCTATCTCCTGCTTTAGCTTCTGATAGAAAATAGACTCTAGGTGAAACTCTAGGATTAGAAAATCCTGACAGATCTACGTCACACTGTCACTTAACATTCATGGACTCACCCATCTTGACTCAC
>SSNS01002305.1:0-11105 GCA_006937985.1 Aphyosemion australe | reverse complement strand
AAAACCCAAAAAACGTCACATCGAGAGCACAGTCCTACAGTCCTCTGCAGAACCCTCTGCCGAATCCTCACACATGATGTTCCCCGCACCAAGCACTGCAGCACATCTGCATGTTCACACAGTCTGACTCGGTCATGTTACACGGCTTGCTGTAAGGGTGCGCTCCATTTGCGCAACGGCCCCAGCCTACGGCCAGGCCCGACTCATCCCGCTTCCCCCACAGCGTTGGGTGGGACGGGATGTCATGGTGCTGTCGCGACCACGCGCAAAGCGCGCACGTTGCGCGGCTCCATCCGCTGGCACTTTGTCGTTCCCATGCACGGGCCCGGCTCCCACTCGTCCTTCATCCTTGGACTCCACGCTCTGCGGTGCGGATCAGCCTCTTCCAGCTGTTTCACACTCGCCCTTTCGAGCACAGCCCTCCATGGGTCGCTCCCAGTTCTCTGGTACGAGCGACGGCGGTAAGGGCGCGAAACCAATCCTCAGACGTTGCTCACGTGACCTCGAGCACACGTCCGCTGTCGGAACGCGCGCACGAATGCCTCCCTTTCGGCTACTCGCTAGCCCAGCGCACTTTCTCCAAATGTCTGGAGACCGCGCTGCAGCCACTGCGCACGGCGGGAATGAGGGTTTTATTTTACCGGGACGATCTGCTCCGATGCCCCTGGTCCGAGGACGAGGCGTCAGAGCAAACCAGGAAATTAACAGAGCATCTGTCAACCCTGAGGTTTTCTATAAACTGGGGGAAGAACTCCATCCTTCCATCCCAGTCGATTGTGTTTCTCGGGGTGGAGCTGAACGCCTCCCTAATGAGAGCACGTTTGTCGCCCGTGAGAGCGGCAGATCTCACCACGGTGATCTCCCGCGTGCAACCCCGCAAGATCGTGAGAGCCCTGTTAGTCATGAGACTTCTGGGCATGATGGCTGCAGCCCACTCGGCGGTGCTACTAGGGTTGTTGCGCTCGAGGCGCCTGCAACGCTCATCCGCCTCCGGGTACACCCGATACGTCAGAAGAGACGTATGTTGAGGGTTCCCCCCTCAGTGGGCGGGGGCCTCGCTCACTGGGGGAACCCCTGCATCCTCTCACACGGGGTCCCCATCGGAAGTCCTACGTCACACGTATCTGTGTTTACGGATGCGTCACTGTCTGGGGTGGGGGGCACGTGCTTGTCCCATACGGCGGCAGATCGCTGGCCCTCCCACACGCACGAGCACATAAATGTGTTGGAGCTTATGACAGTGAGGAATGCGCTCAGACACTTTGCTGCCCTTCTCGATGGCCGTCATGTCGAAGTTCACACAGACAGCCAGGTGGCGACAGCCTACATAAATCGCCAAAGGGGAGTTCGATCCCTCCCACTATTGCGCGTAGCCACAGGTTTACTGTGTTGGGCACATGTCCACCTGCTGTGCCACCTACATTCTGGGGATCCTGAATGTAGCGGCAGACATCCTGTCGAGAGGGGTCCCCGCGACTCCGACTGGCGTCTGCATTCCGCACATCTGGATAAAGTTCGGGGAACTGTCTGTGGAGCTGTTCACGGCTCGCGAAAACGCTCAGTGTCGCCTGTGGTTTTCCCTGAGTCCCCGGGACCAACCCCCGTTTGGGGCGAACGCCTTCTCACACCAGCCCTGGCCTCGAACGCTCCTGTATGCGTTTCCACCAGTTCCTCTGATTCCCCGTCTCCTGGACCGAGTTTGGTCAGAACAGCTCTCGGTAATTCTGGTGGCTCCCAGACGCCTGTCTGCGTCATGGTTTCCGGACCTGCAAGCGCTACTGTCCGGCTCCCCGTGGAGACTCCCGTGAAGGGAGGACGCCCCTCCCCAGGCGGATGGGATAATCAAACATCCTCCAGAAATAGGCCAACGGCTGTAAGTCTGGCCGCTGAGCGGTCACGCTTAGGGGTTTGTTTCTGGGCTGCCGCATGATGTGGTCACCACGATTCAGAGTGCGCGGGTGCACCATCACATCTTATGCTGCTAAATGGGCAGCTTTCCAGAAATGGTGCACAGAGCGGAATTTTCAAGCGCCCTCCTGCCAGCTGGCGGATGTCCTATCGTTTCTACAGATACTGATGGACAGGGGCCTCGCATTCAGCACTATTAAAACATGCTGCAGCTATCTCATCCTGTCACCAGGATTTTGGTGATGGGTCTGTTTTCAGTCATCCCCTCACAAAACGTTTTCTAAAAGGTGTCAGAAGGAACAGGCCTGTGTCCCGCCCGCTAGTTCCCCAGTGGGATCTAACGGTGGTTCTGCGTGGCTTATTTGAAGCCCCATTTGAACCCTTGGACCAGGTCTCACTCAAGTTCCTGTCACAACTGCCTTGCTGCTGGCACTGGCATCAGTCAAGAGAGCGAGCGACCTAACTCGCCCTCTCAGTGGCTCCCGCATGCCTCAGAATCCGGGAAGATGGAGGGTCTGCTGTTTTATGCCCCAGCCTTTGTGCCCAAAAACATTAATACTTCCTTCAAATCCAGGTCAATTTTCATTGGCTGAACTTTTTCCTCCTCCCCATAATTCTGATGAGGAGGCGACTTCCCATCTTCTCTGCCCGGTGCACGCGCTCGCACGATATGTGTCACGCACTTCAGGGATTCGCCGCTCACAAAGCATGTTTGTGCGCTACAGGGAGTCTTCCCTTGGGCACGCGCTATTGGCCCAGTGCCTTTGACTCTGACTATGTGACGCCATTTCACGCTTACACATCAGCAGGGCGGGATCCCCCTGAGACACTCAGGGCTCACTCAGCCAGAGGGATTTCCTCTTCTATGGCGCCCCACAGTGGTGTGTCAATGGAAGTCATTTGTCAGGCTGCTTCATGGGCTTCACCCTGTTCCTTTACTTGTTATTATTTATGAGATGTGTCTTCAGGATCCATCACTCGTTCAGTGCTTGGACCTCAGCAGGCTGAGTGAATGCATTATGGCACCACATCAGCCTTACTTGAATGAATTTCATCCTCTTGTGGATGATATTTTTTAGTGGGGGCCTCACTTTTATCTCTGGCTGCGTCAGCCTTTTAAGCCCTGGGCTGAGGCTGAGCGACCCTCACTAAAAGGAGACTTGTTGGGTGTGTCCATTGGTTGAGCTAACCAGTGTGGCGTAAACCCATCCAGCTGCGCATTATTCCAATAGCAGCTCGCTTAAGGGCTAAGACTAGACGAAATAGAACATTGGTTACGTATTGTAACCCCAGATTCTATGAGTCTAGTTGCAGCCCTTAAGCCACTGGCCCCACTGGTTCTGTTAGGACTAAGAGCCATCGGAGGCAAACAGTGGGGTCGTTCCACTTATATAACCCACAAGGGGTGCCCACGTGGTGGGCGTACATTTAAGCTCTTCATGATTGGCTGATGCTGAGATCACCCTTCCAATAGCAGCTCGCTTAAGGGCTGCGACTAGACTCATAGAATCTGGGGTTACAATACGTAACCAACGTTTTTCATCTGATGATATTAGAACATGTCAGTGATGTCTGAGGAGCTTTTACAAACACTGTATAACTAATACTCCTGGAGAGGGTATGAATTACAGAGGCTTCTGGGGAGCCCAGTTATTGGGGGGGTCATTTTGCCTTGGCCCCCAAAATGTCTTGAAACAGCCCTGGGTGTGTGACTGAGTTTTGAAGGTGATCTGAGCTGTATCAGATGTATAAATGTGACATGTGTATAACTTATTGCTTTATACAGGTAAAAATGTGTAGTGGAGATAAATCTACCTACATTTTACTTTTTGTTTTGTTTTCTTGTTTTTATTGAACTATTTTCCTGTCCTGTCTGTCTCTCATCTTCCTGCATCTCCTCTAAACTCTCCAGAAAAACTGCTGCCTGGATTCTTACTTTTTCACCTTATCACTGTAAACCCGAATAAGTTGACTGAACTTAAAATTTTTGAGGTAATCAGTTTCCACAAAAGTTTTAAGTAGACAAACCATATGTTTTAAGTATGGTTGTACTCAAAATTTGTATTTATTGTTAACTTAAAATTTTCAGATAATATTCTATATTTAAATAATTAAGATAAACTTAAAACTTATATATTTTAATTTTAACATTTTTGTGTTACTTGTAGTTAAATTATTTGATGCAACAGAATGTAATTATATTACAACCTAAACTCAAGTAATATGATTATTAACTAATTAAATTACCTTTCTTTTTTAATTGTGTGTGGACCACTCAAAAAAAGTATATGGCGATTCACTTAACATTTTGTTTATTAACATTTTTATGGACTTGTGAAAAACATCACATAAATGTTTTTTTTATAAAACCATCAACATGGAACCACTGACATGGACTGGAGCACAAGTGAGCGTACAAAATGCTGCTAATAACATTTAATAACATTTTTATAAAATCATAAAAGAACATCAGTCCTAAAAGTCATCTTTCTTCTAATATATAAAAATGAAAAACAAAAGGTCAAACACAAAAGAGATTTTTTTAAATAAACAAAAATTAAATAAAATAAATATTTTTTAACAGGTTCAAATAATGTTTATCGGCACCCAAATAACCTTGTATAAAAAAATGAGGTAAACTGATGGGAATTACATCCACCCAAAGCCTGTAGAAAACTTAAAAGTGCTTTAAATAAAATACTTCAAAGAAGGTGCTCAGTAACAGTGTGCCTGTCCTAACAACCAGTTGCCTTGCATATCTTTCATAACTACTCACTCTGTAACAAATCATTTCTAAGAGCATGAAGGCTGGGTTTCAGTGGTTTGCCATCATCAAGCCCCATGAAGACTTTCTGGACAAAGGTGAATGTGTGAACTAGTTTCCTGGGGTAGTCCAAATGCAGAGCATAGATCAAGCCAAACAATAAGGCATATGCATCAGCAAATCTGGCAATATCACGGATCACCAAGTCGCCTTCCACCACAACAGCCATGCTTGAAGGACTGAAATGGACTGGACTGGTCTCAGCAGAGCCGTCAGCAACCACTGTGAGAAGGGCAACTGGAGTGTCAGTCAGGTTCGTCTCATCCAGCGTGCCCGCCTGGAATAAACACAGTATCAATAAGTAAGGTTGACTTGAAGGGCCGTGACAAGCATTATTTGTAATCTAGCAAAATATTCTGCAGTCTTGTGGGTAACACGTTAGTGACACATCAAGAGTCCTCTATTTACTATTCTTTTAGAAAATGTGTAAATTAATTAATTAGATTTGTGTGTTTATAGCAACTAGGGTTGGGTATCGAGCGGGAGACGAAGGCGGGCAAAACAGGAAAGGAATCTAGTAGCGGACGGACATTGTTCCGGGTCTTCGGTAATTGGCGGAGATGTTAGTGAAGGCGGAGAAGAGGGCGAACTAGAGGAAAAACAGGCAGATTCCTCCTCTATTTACAAACTCCTGGGGATGCAACAAGTGGGCATGGTGCGTCGACTACTGGATCTGACGTCAACGAATTTTTAGAATCAAGCCGTCGACGTCATCAACGCTTTGCTACAAATCTACCAACAGGTATGGTTTTGTTGGTGCGTTAACGCAAAACTGCAGTAAAACATAAGTCGGAGAAACAGGATGCCAACTCATCACATGAAAAAGAGAACATCAAAAAGAATGTGAGAAAGAAACAAAACGAAGACACAGGAGAGCAACAAAACAGGAAGCAGAAAGTTTGTGCCCCTGCCCCGCGAAATAGGAAAATGAGCGCCGACCAGAATTAACGAGTAGCGTTTAGACTACCGCGTTCTTGCTTCAAATTTAAGGAAGTACCTGGCTGATGCAGAGTTGATGAACTTTTCATGGACAAGTGTTTAAAATATAAATATATGAAAACACATCATGACATGAGAATAATACCTGTAAAACAACGTGTTTTAGCTCTGCTTGTCAGCTACAGAAGAACATTTATAAACATAAGACGTACAGTCGCCATCTTAAAAAAACGGGGCGACGGAATTCTGGTGTAATATGCATGTTCACTACAGTGGACGGTACCGCGGTATGCGTGCGTCTTCCATGGTGAAATATCCATCAGAAGAACGCATCACATTTGTCCCTGTCCTCGTCTTGAATTAAATAAACGTTAATTTTACCAGGTAAAAACACATTCGCTGTAAACCTGAGGGTTGCTAGTCCGTTTGATTGATAGCTGTAGTTCATCTCCGTCCTCAGTCTCAATCAACGTTATTTGAAAAAAAAATAAAGAAATGAGTTGACTTTACATCCTTCTGTTAGTGCAGCTGGCCACGTAGCAAGTTGTTACCATTTTACTGTGAAACCAAGTAAATAAAAGCGATAAAGGGCTACAACGGGCTTGTTTTGACTAGCTTCACTGGAATTTTGACGTGTAAACGGTCTTTTTGCCGACCATCATGGAGAACGGGGCAGTCTCGTGCAAAGGGTCAATAGCGAAATCAGGGTTTCTGTGTGTGCGCAATCTATTTGGGTTTGCCTCCTCCCACCCCCACTTGTGACACACACACCCTAATTTGAGCCCAGGTTTGATCCCCCCCAACACACAAGTCTAATGCAATGTTTGTTAAAGCAATTGTGAAGCTGCTTTGTAATAAAACCATATAAAATAATCCATGGTATGTTATCTCACTGGTAGAATTTAAGTAATGCAAGAGACACTTACATCACATGTCTTAAAGAATTCTGGGTCTTCCTCCCGCAGGTATACTGGAAGGGCACGTAGCACTGCAGTCCGTTTCACATCGACATCAGGTGCTTCCTATAAAGGGAAAAGAAAATAAGAGTTAATTTAACACTAAGTTTACAGGTGTCATTGCCTGGGGATAATACATGTTTATGACACATTAGGCTCTGCATAATTTTGGAGACATTTCTTTTGAGACACAACCTGTCTCTCATGACAAAGAGCTTGTTTCTTACTCATTTGACAAAAACCCTAAACATTTTTTTTTCAGGGTTATCTAGACTAACACTTTTGTTTTTGCTCCCATTTTTTAGGCCTGTTGGATATACTGCCAAGTTCTCTGAAACGCCTTTAAAGACGGCTTATGGTAGAGAGATGAACATTCCTTTCATGGGCAACAGCTCTGGTAGACATTCCTGCAGTCAGCATGCCAATTGCACGCTCCCTCAAAGGTTGCAACATCTGTGGCATTGTGCTGTTTGATCAAACTGCACATTTTAGGGTGGCCTTTTATTGTGGGCAGTCTAAGGCACACCTGTACATTATTCATGCTGTCTAATCAGCCCCCTGATATGCCACACCTGTGAGGTGGGATGGTTTATCTTGGTAAAGGATAAGTGCTCACTAACACACATGTAGACAGATTTCAGAACAGTATTTGAAAGTCATGGGTGTTTTGTGAATGTGGACAAAGTTTCAGATGTTTGAGTTCAGCTCATGAATAATGGGAGCAAAAACAAAAGTGTTGCATTTATATTTGTCTTTGGTGTATATAGAAAACAGATGTTCCCAGCAATTAACAGTAGCCCATAGGCAGTCTAAAAACAAGCAAAATTGAGTGATTAACATAGAAACTTTTTAAATTTGTGGTAGCAATTTTATCTTTATCAATATTCACCTGATGATCATAATGATTCAGAATGTTTCGCAGAGCCTCCGATATCTTGCCAGTGCATGTGGCCTTCTGTCTGTATAGAGCCATAAGTCGTGGTGTGTGTCTGTCAAGTTCAGCATAGAACTGTTTCTGCAGGTTGATGTTTGTGACTCGGTGGAACTCCGCACAAACCTAAAAATACAGGAACATGAAAACATCCAATATAAAGCAAAATTACTGGCCAAATTGAGAAATCTTATATTTAAAGAGGGATTTCCAAATTTGTGCCCAGTTTTATCTTAATGCTGTCATTTTAACATTTGTTTTTCAATTTGAACTTAACCTTTCCAACACAACTGTATCACAAATCTGAAATAAATTTTTTGGCATCATGAGCCTAATGAATGTAAGAAAACTTCTCTTTAATTCAAGAGAACATCAGTTCCTACATTATAGACTCAGCAAGTTTTATCTGTGGTTGCCTGTCTACTTAAAGCCGGGCGTACACTGTGCGACTTTTTCACTTTTTTGAGCTGATTTTCCACTCGTGCGACAATCCACAAGATCGGGGCGAGTTTTGCGCCGAGTGTCGTGTAGTATACAGGGGGTTACGAGAGGCAATTAACACCACATGACCAGCTATCGAGAGCTCGCACAAACTTCTGGCGTGTTTAATATTTTGCTCGTCCCTCGTGAGGGTATCGCACTTTTGAAGCGGCGCTGCGAGCAGCTGCGACGCAAAAAGTATCAGAACCGCTCACGGCGCATACGCAATCCTGCATCAACACCGCTCGCCCGCTATTTCCCTAATAACACACTTTGTTCGTTTTAATTTCTACACGTTTTTTACTCACAAAGATTGTCAAGAAAGAGTGTTTGTCGTGTTCATGTCAAATTAAACTGATCACAAAACACAGATTTACTTTCTTTATTTCATTTTACTCATCCAGCCCCCATAAATCCCTGTGTGTCCTGCAGCACTCCCGAAGGACAACAGGCAAAACAAGACAAAAAAGTCTCACGTGTTGAGTAAAAACTGCTATTTTTAGCATATTTTAGGGCCGACGTGTTGCTACCAGGCGTGCAGTGTGAGCAGTCAGGTCGCATCCAAGAACTGGGTCGTGCAGTGTGAGCACATGACTCGTGAGATCTGCCCTGCGAGGAAGTCGTACAGTTTGAGCTGAAGCTGAGTGCTACGAGTGAAAAAGTGGCACAGTGTACGCCCGGCTTAACTCATTCACTGTCATTGATGACTAAAGTCGTCATTTTAGATCCCACCGTTCACTGCCAATGAAGACTTAAGTCGCCATTTGAATGTTTTTACTGTGTGGGCATTGGAATGAGCCCCCGCATCGTGACTGAACCTCTCACCTCTAAAGCCGATCTTCATCCGCATATATCACACATGACGTGATCAGGAAGTAGAAAATCCATGTGTTAGATCGTTTTGGGTGGCTGCTGTAAAAAAAAGTGAGGTGCGAACCGGAAAAGCTTCTGCCGATCACAATTCAACAACGGATTATGAAAGAACGGATAATGCTCGAAATGCGCAGATTCTTCATGATTTAAGGTGAGTCTCCACTTTGTTTTGGTTGTTTTGGCGTCAACATCCTAGCACACAACGTTCTGTGACTCTTAAAAAAACTATAAAATTGGTGAGAAACACTGGCAGCGAAAGGGATTTACCGATCAGGAAACGGCTGGCAGCGAATGAGTTAATGTTGAAGCACCACAACTAATAGGGTGCTTAGTTGTAGCGCTTTAAGATATTTTTTCTACCTATTTGAACAATGTTTATAAGAAGTACTTTGTTTAACATGTTAAATAAATAAATCTGAATCTGAAGATCTGCTGAACTTGCATTGTTTCAAGTTAAATTGAATAAGAAAAAAAAATCAGTGCAACACCAACCTGTGAGTGAAATCGCAGAGCTGGCCATTTCTCTAAGAAGTCCTTCACCATTGGGTTTTCTTGAACGATCTCATGGCGACGCAGTGCAAAGGTTGTTTGCATCAGTTTTTCAATCATTACTTTGTTGGGCTCGGTCTTCTCAACCTCATTTTTTATCTGGACTCTCAATTCCTCCAGACTGGCCTTATCTTCTCCTCTTGGAAAGTTTGGGAGGTAGTTTACCTCAGCTTTTCGTGCTCTTTTTATGTTGGAGTGGGGATACTCTCCTTCTGGGTTGTTGATACTCCTTCTACCAGCATTCACGGACACCTCCGCGCATCCGGCTCTGGCTAGCTTGGTGCGGTAATTTCCCATCTTAAATTTTAAACTGGCCTTCCAACCATAACTTCCAGGCTCATTAAGACATGGATGAGTGGTAACAAGAGCTTTTGCTGCCAAACACACATCTCTGTCACTCGGATAGGCTTTGAAGGTGTGCATCACTGAAGCCATGGTCTCCAAGATGTTGTGCTTTTGGGCTCGTGTCAATTTCAGTTGCTTTCCAGACATCTCGTAGGCTTTATTTCCCTTCTCAAGGACATGTTCGACTTCGTAAGAAAAGGTAGGTACTGGGAAAGTGTCAGGCCAACACTTCAGACGCTGAGCTAAAGGCACATGAGGAAGGATGTCTGTGTCAGAACTTGCACAAGAACTGGCATCACTTTCGGATCGCACTATTTTTAATGTGCTCTTCTCTAGTAGCTCTTGAATATCATGTAGACAGGTAAGTTGCCCATCAAAGTCAGGGTCTTCGTATTGTAAGGTAAACTCAAAGTCCAGCCTTGGGTTGAGCTTCTCCCGGAGTATGGTGATTAGTTCTTCCACTGACTCAGGCCGCTTAGTTAGAGAAACCTTCACAACAACATCTGTAGTGCTGTAAACTCTCAGCAGGAATTTCTGAGATGCTGCCATCATCCTGTGTATAAAGCAAGGAATGGAGATGATTAAAAAATACTACAATGGTCTCAACACATATAAAAACAATGAACATCATACCATTAACCTTTTTTTATGAGTCCTTTTATGGCAGAGTGGTACTCAGAATTGGCATCTGAGTACCAAGCAATAGCCCAAAAGATTTACTGTCACAAGTGGAGCAGTACCTCTTGTGGTAATGCATACACATAGCCTTTACAAGGTCTGATAATTGTATACTCAGCAATCATTACAGCTGTCAAAAATGGGGGGTCAAATATACTATAGTCTTGTTTTCCAATTTTAATTTAAAAAGTACACTGTAAATTTCATAACAAAATAAACTTACTATTTATGCTGGTTACTTTGGGTGCATTCTAGCATTTTATGGCCAATCTTTCAACAGTCCAGAACAAAGGTAAGTATTTTACATGTTACATAGTCACAGGCCATCATTTCATTTAGTCACGGTAAAAACTAACCCTATTTCAACATCATAATCTACATTTTCTCACCAGGCATACAAACAATACATAAGAATTTACACAGCAATTATTTTACAAAACAGAGACAAACTGCAGGAGAAATATTTGGAAAAACACATCATGTGATATTAAATCAGTGAGATACATCTAAAAGGAAACAGAACTTCTAGTAGCAAACTACTTTTTACAGACTACTGTCTAATGTTGCTCTCTTAACCCCCCCCCCACCACCACCACCACCACGCACACACACATAGCATCTG